>CBVK0102565379.1:0-11487 GCA_900067695.1 Picea abies | reverse complement strand
TTCTCATTGGATATAGTTGATTGGTTTAAGTATAATTTGAAAAAGGCTTTAAATGGTACTTGATACTAATTCACCCCCCTCTCAGTATCAACAATTGGTATCAAAGCAGGTTGCCTTCAGAATAGTTTAACCACTGGGAGGAAAATCCTGAGCAGAGATGGATGACCATGAGCACATTTAAAATAGGATTCAAAAATTTTATGGAAGAAATTATGCATACTGGAGTGATAGAGTGAAAAATTACCTAATGTATTTGGGAGTAGACATTTGGTACTCAGTTGTAAATGGCTATGTAATCCCAAATAATGCTCCAACAGATCCAAATGAGAAGATGTTTATGAGTTGTAATTCAAAATCCAGACATATTATTCTAGCAGCATTGGAACCAACCATTGCTAGCAAATTGATGGGATGTATCACTGTTAAAGAGGTATGGGAAAAACTCAAGAGTATCTACGAAGGTGATCCAAAAGTTAAGCAGGTCAAGTTTCAACAACATAGAGTGAAATTTGAAAATTTGAAGATGAATGAAAAGGAAGATATTGCAACCGATCTTCTTAGAGTTGATGAAGTTGTTAATTCTATCATAGGATTAGGTGAAGAGCTCGATGAATCATTGGTTTTACAAAAAGTGTTGAGATCACTTCTCTTGAAGTATGATTCTAAGGTCTTTGCAATTTACGAAACTAGGAACTTGACCAAAATGACAATGGATGAATTACATGGGTCTCTTATAGCATATGAAATGAGAACAGGTACAGAAAGTGACCAGCCAAACAATGAAGTAGCCTTTAAAGCCATAAAGAAGACAAAAGATAAGGATAATGACCTTGATGAAGAAATAACAAATTTTGAAAGAAGGTTTCGGAAGGGAAGTGGAAGATACAAAGATAAGTCTCCTCTCAAATGCTTTAACTGTGGTAGAATATGACATATTGTTGAAAACTGCTACTATAAAAAGAGAAGTCTCGACAATAAAAAGATCTTTGAATCCAAGGATGATGACATATCCTTAGATGAGAGTGATGAATAATATAATGATGGAGGAGAAGTCATTTTCATAACCCAAGAAACCCAGGATGATGATCACAAGAATTCTAAAGAAGTAGAAATCATTTGTGAAGAAGATTCATATGAAGAAACCAACCTTGATTCCTTTTGGGGATACAAAGACAATGCAGAAAGTGAACAAGAAGATGAGAATCTTGAAAAGTTGAAGCATGTTGAAAATGAAAATAGTAATCTTAGAAACACAAACATAATATTAAAAGGTAAATTGAGTAGTTGTGAAGAAGAGAATTGCAAGCTTGAAAATACCATTAATAGCTTGAAGGAACAATTAGAAGATTATGAGAAATTGAAAGAAGAATTGGATCACACAAATAGGGTTTCCCCCAGTCGAGAAAGCAGCTGACTAGAAGGTGTTTTTACCAAACATTTTGTTCCAAAAAAACATTGTCGAACCTACTAGCATACTATGCAAAGGTGGTCCTTGACTCCCCACTCTAAATAAACTATTGTGTGTAGGCTTCCTAGTGGATTGTTGATGCGAGCCATTGAGTGAAGGGGACGAAGGAGAGATATGACCTCCTCTGTAAGGAAAAGTGTTAAAAGGGGTAGGAGTTCCCCCCATGTGACCCTGTAGAGGAGCACTAGAGCTCCTTGCCCCTAGACCCAAAGTCTGTAAAGTGTAGACCTAAAGTCTGTAAAGTGGAGTAGGAAAGTACAAGACTTGTACCCAAACTAGGCATCAAGTATGAGAATGGAGGGCCTATCGCACTTGGTGTGAAAGGGGTTGTGGCCGCCACCAAAGACAGGATCAGACCACTGTGTGACATAGTTGCAGTCGAGACCATGGTGGCTCGGACCGATGATGGTGGGTTAGGAGATGAAATTTCTCCTATGGTTACAACCATGGTGGGAATTGAAGAATTCCCAGAAGGAGTAACAACATTTGTTTCCATTGTTGTGTGCAACACTGTCTAGCGCTCGTGAAATTGAATTGGTGAAATAAAAGGTGCCAAGAAATCAATGGTTGGGGTTTCAATTGGGCCAAGTGTGGTTGCTTCAAGGTCCAAAATAGTTGATTCCTCCAGGGGTTGTTCGGGCACAATGGTTTGTAACCTAGTCGATTCAAGAGACCCTTGTTGGTCTATCTTTTTCCTTAATGGTGGTGGGGGTGGCTCCAGTGTAACCGGCGGCAGGCCAAGAAGCCTTTGTGACTAGCAGAGCTTAGGATCCTCCACTGTGTGAGAATATCCAAGACACGCTAAGGTATTCTAAATGTTCAAAAGTAACACACACTAAAAAAAGTCCCTAGAAGATAAGACAGGAAAACACTAAATTAATTGGAAGAATAGTTACAACAACCAACACTAGAGCAACTTATCAGTGCAAGTGCAACTCAAACATAGAATTGCCTCCAGGTATACTTTGCAAAGCGTGGCCTGATGTATATCCTAGGTACCATGGTGTACCCCCGCAGTCACCTGTGTATGTCCCTAAAAATATTGGCAACTAGGTTTCCAGCGCGCGAACAGTCACCAAGCGGGTATAGTCGAAAGTCAAGTAGACCACAATGAGCAAGGTATCGATCCTAAAACCTATCAAGGGTATCAAGAGAAAATGTTATGAAAGACAACTAAGGGCCTCAAACAGATTTGAGATCCACGAAGCCCCATGGCAAATGAAAACGACGGAATCCCAAAACAAGCCCTCTATATGTGTTCTCCACTACGATTGGTCCATCTTTGGAGGAGTTATCTCCACTACCTTTCCACACGCGACATCATGTTTATCCCCTGTTTTATAGGGGGGTTCTAGATAAATTTCAAGACACTAGACTTAGACACTCCCTATCTCAGACTCCAATGTTTGATTTGAAATGGCCTTGAAGAGTTTCCTCTCCAACCTAATCCAAGGCCCTAGTCCCGAACTAGTTGGTGAACCCTACAAACATAAAAGTCTAGAAGATTTTAAATTTAGCATTAATTTTATGGATTTGTCTTACATCAAGGGGTATGAAGGTGAAACTGATGATGTGTAAAAGACAAAAGAAAAAAATGAATAAAAACGATGGAAACAAAAC
This sequence comes from Picea abies, assembly GCA_900067695.1. NCBI lineage: Eukaryota > Viridiplantae > Streptophyta > Pinopsida > Pinales > Pinaceae > Picea > Picea abies. The sequence continues at coordinate 8,399 of CBVK0102565379.1, read as the reverse complement.
TTTTACTGAATGCAAAATTTCAACAACTTTTCAAAAGAAATATTTTCAATTTTTCTAAGATTTTGGACAACAAACTCAAAGGAATTTCACTCGACTACGAGCTACTTATGATCTAAGTGAACTTCAAAAACTTATGAAATAAAAGACTTTTCCCTGGCTAATAATGCAGAAACACACTCTTCAACCAAACACGAAAATGAAAAGAGATTTTGTTTTATTTTAAATGCTAGTAAAGCAAGAAAGGAAAAATACTGACAAGCAAAAACCAAAAAAAACAATTCTAGCCTAATCGCAAATCGTAAAGAATCAGATTAAAGAAAAATCACACACTAGCAATTTAAAAAAAAAAAATGACTCTCACACTTGTCTAAAAACCGTGAAAATTCTTTTATTTTTCTGACAACTTCTTAAATGAGAAAAAGAAAGCTAAGGGTAAGACTAATCCTAAGCTATTGACTGCTCAAATAGAGATTCAAACACCTGAGAGGAATAATTCTTATCAAGGGAAAGGATGGATGCCTTACCCTCAACAACAAGTATCCTGTACAAGCACGCGACTGTCACTTTGACAACGCACGTGCGAACGCATGTTGGATAGAGACAGAGGGCGTGTACACGCTGGCTAACTTTGTACAAGTTGTGTGTATATCTAAACTATGACAAAAAATGAAAATAGACAAACCAAACTAGGAAGAAACCATTGATATTGATAACCAGGATCCCTTGAAGGCTTGGACACTCTTTCTAACAGAAAAAAAAATAACGGAAGGAAAAAAAAAATAATAAGGAAAAAACAATATGAGATAGGACTACTAGCAAACAAGACTCAAACAGAATTACAAAAAACCTCCTGAGAATGTGCGATTCTGACAGGGAAGAGGATGACTGCCTCTGAAGTTCTCTGAACTCTACATGCTACTACTACTTCTACAGCTAGTGTTCACATGCAAGATGTAAGAGAGTGGGGCGCAGGTACACACATGCAGACCTTGTGCAGGACGTGTGTACCTCTGTGGGTCCCAAAAAACACAATCAAGCAAAAGACAGGAAAAGTTGGTATGGAAAAAAAGACTCCATGCTAGCTCAGACCTTACAAAAACTAAAAAGAAAAGACAGGCAAGAAAAGGTAGTCTTTAAAACTACCCAAAAACTAAATAAAATTCCAGGAACCCTAGAGAGTCTCCCCAGTATGGTCACCAATTATGTTGTTGGGGAAAATCACCATACGGACTAGCAAATAGAGTTCAGACTTTGCATGCAGATATGACCGAATAGAAATTACTTTCTACCTTCATCCCTAGATTTAAATCCCCTTTTCTTAGTAAATCCATGGAAAGATCAACCTACCTCGTTCTCAGCATTTGATGTCATTCCTTCGTTGTGCTCGATTACTTATTTGCAATACTCCTTCCAAAGCTGACCTGAATTCAAGACAAGCAAAAACTATGCATGCATATTACTTATATACTAACGAGTTAGAAATCCAAACATATATTGATCAAACTATAAACAGTTCATGAATTGGGATGGGAAAATCATTCTTTTTACTACTTAGAATGAGTCAACTTACAAAAATTGAGACCGAACACCACTCCTTGAACCTGATCATGGGCTCCTCTTCTTCTGTCCTTCAAATGCTTTTCTTTGAATCTCCTTTGGCACAAGGAAAGGCTAAAGGGTTGGGACAATGGGAATACGTAAATGGGCAAAGTTTCTTTGCTATATTTTTCCTCTTTCCAAATGGGACCCCTACTCCTTCTTTTATAGGCTAGAAGGAGCTAGGTATTTGGATGAACCCTCGGCCATGCATGGCCGAGAGTTTCAGTTAACTCACTCATAGCTTTTTGTTTCATCAGAAACTTTCCTTTTTTCATGCTTTTGTCAGTCCATGCGGGTTGTTTTGGGTCAGCTAGCATGTACACACGTGCAGTAATGGATTAGGGCGCATGGGCCTTTATACAAGAGGATTTTCAAAAAGTTGTTCAGCAGTGCTTTGGAAAAGAAGGGATATGAGTTGGCTTGATGCCATGTAAGCATTTGTGGTGCAATTTAGGGTTATAACATTAATGGATCAAAATTTCATATGTTACAAGTGCAATAATCTTGGTCATAAAGCACGAGATTGCAAAGAGATGAAGGAAGATAATCATATGTCAAATGTCTCTATACCAACTACCACATGGAAAAGGAAAGAAAATCCACACAATGAAAACTTTCAAATAACATTGGTCGATAAAGAATGAAAAGAAGAAGATGAATGGTTCATAGACAGTGGGTGCTCGTATCATATGACCGGAGATCAAAGCAAATTTGTCAGCTTGAAGAAAAAGGATGGAAATGTTACATTTGGAGATGACTCATCTACTAAAATACTTGAAAAAGGAATTGTAAATCTTGGAAGTGAAAATGTAAAAGAAGGAAAAGTCCTATTGGTTGAATATCTGAAGCATAATCACCTCAATGTTAGTAAAATGTGTGATTGATGCAAGAGCATCTCTCCATGTCGGCCAGCCATCTAGCCAACCACGTTAGCGTATTCAAATCGCATGTTCAAGAGAGGTGCAACCCTCATTTAAAATTTGAATTAATGTAATTTAATGTTTTAGGCTGTTGAGCCGAGACGCCATGCTTTGCACAGGAATAGAGTAGGTAGGCCTTTAATGTTTGAAGGCTGAGATCTAGATCCATACTGTGGACTAGACACCCATTCAATGTAATTGAATAGGGTAAATGAGATTGGAGGGAAGAGCTCTAAGAGCCCCCTCATGTAAAAGGATCATTTTATCTCATTTTTGTGTAAGAGAGTATGCACAAAAGAGAATTTTCAAGTAGAGAGTAGAAGAGAAGGAGTCGAGACTCTGTTAAAGTCTGAGCTCGAGAACACTCTTGTAAAAATAGGCATTTGACATTTAATACAAAGACAACAATTTTTCCTACATATTTCCTGTGTTGAATGAATGTCTGTGTGTGTTCTATTTATGTTATGAATGTATGTTGTGGTTGTGCATTTGCAGGGAGTTGATTTGATTTCTGGCTTGAGAGGTCTTTGAGGCTTCACACCAAGAGGGTGTGACAGAATGCTATGGGTTCTGATAGCTAGTGCACTGAAGCACTTATGAACTCTGTGGATTTAGACAAAGGCATGCCAGGTGGGCACAGGAGCTGAAATCATCAATTCAGGAAAGACCTGAGAGGTTGTTAAACACCTTAGGAGGCAAGGCTGTGGAGAAGAATACAGTTGCAGATAGAAACTCTCTTTAAGTTCTGTAAAGCTCTACCAGGTGGGCATTGAGTAGGTGCAATGAGTGCACAGAATAACAACTCTGCTATGAGTTTAGAAGAATATAGAAACTCTATTGTGATTTTTTTAAAGCTCTACCAAGTAGGCATTGAGCCAGTGCAAGGAGTGCACAAAGGAAGAACTCTACTAGGAGTTCGTAAGAAGAAAGAATCACTGAGGATTCTTGAGACTCTGCCAGGAGGGCATTGAGTAAGTGCTAGAGTGCATAGAAGGAACTCTTTGAGTTCAAATATAGGAGAAGCATCCACTAAAGGATCTCTGCAGGGTTGTTGAACACCCTTAAACACTCAGCAAGAGGTTGCTTGAGTAAAGGATAGCCAGGAGGGCATCCAATTTCTCCATCTGAAGGAGAAGGGAAAAAGGATAAAATCCCTTAGAGGCCTGAGTATCTGAAAATCTCAGAAGAGATAGCACTATGTGTGCAAAGACTCTGTAAGAAGTGTATAAGTCACAGAACTCTTTGAAGGGTTTGGGGTTCTCTAAATCTCGGGAGAAGAAGTGTTTTTATACGTGCATGTGAGGACGCAAGTCGAAGAGCTCACAGGTAAAGGAGAAAAAAGGTCGAGGCCTTTGAACATTTGGAATTCTTCCAAGTTCGGGAAGAAAGTGCCAAAGCTCAGGAGGAGCAACAGCTACCGTCAGATTCAGTTGAAGAGATCTAGACCGTTGAAGGTTTCCACGTCTAGGAGGTAGTGCAAGAGGAGTGCATAGGAGAGATGATCTGAGCCGTTAGATCTCGAGCAAACAACTGTAAGTCGTTCCATATGACAAGAGATGCACGGGGGTTAAACCTTCGTGAATAGCAGAGAAAAATCCCCAAAAGGGTTGAAATTGAGATTTTGACATTCAGAAGTTCAAGAGTCTGGAGGACGAAAGTCCGAGAACTCGACCTCAGAAATCATGAAACTGTGAATTAGATCTGAGCCATCCATCTATGGGAGGACGCGTGTCATGGAATCATCTGTTTTGGAGATTTGGGCATCGGGACTCATAGGGGTGAGCACCTTAACTTCGTGAGTAGAGAAGTCTCAAAGAAATCTGAGCCATCCGTTGGAAAGAGGACACATGTCATGATATCACCTATATCAGGGATTCATACATCGGAGGTCAGAGAAGGAAGTCCTTCCACTTCACAAGTGGCAAAGTCACGAGAGGATTAGGACCGTTAGTCTGAGGAGGAAAAGTTGTAGAGATCAAGATATCTTGCAAACTCAGAGGTTCCTAAGGTGAGAGCCCAAAAGTTGGGTGCTCCAAGTCGCAAAGTCACAAAATCGCGAGGAGCAAGGACAACCATAGGATCCAGGTTGAGGGAGGACCACTGGATCAGAACCTCATCGCACATCGCAGGTTCATAGGTTTGGAGATTGAGCGGACCTCTTCTCAACATCATAAGTCACGAAGTGCTGAGAGCCGAGGCACGAGTGTGAACACGTGGCAGAACCACAAAGTGGGCTCGGGTGATAGACAGGCAGAAACGCATCGCATGGAGAAAGGAGTCAACACTCTGTTGACTTCTTGCATCTCGAGGATTCACAATATAAGAGAATGGGAGATCAATGTTGAAACTCATGAAGCGGGGAGTAGTGAGAGGCACTAGCATTAAGCCTAGACGGTGGTCACGCATAGAGGGCACTTACAGAGAAGGAGCTATACCCATTTCACGATTTCGGTTATCATGATATTGGGAAGGAAGAGTCGGGAGCTTCAACTCATGAACTCATGAGATCATGAGATTTTGACAAGAGACTTTTGGTTAGGCCCTTGGTCATAGTGTTGTGGTTGCTTGGGGAAAAGCATATATCATGCCTAGTGATATTTGCATAGGGGAGCTTCTGAAAAGGACCTGTGGATCGATAACTGGAGATTCCAACAAGGAATCAAAAGAGTCACTTCATCTCAGGAAAGCAATTAAATGATCTTGAGAGTGGACTTCAGCCCGAGGGTCAGAAGGGGGTCTGCATCATTTGGTATCAGAGCTTGAATCTTGTCTGTAGATTTCAGGCAAGGGAAGTTGGAGGCAAAGGAGCACTCTGATACACATCAAGTGGTATTAGAGCTTGGATTTTGTTTGTATATTTCAAAGAGATAGGAACAACAAGATGGTTATTGAAGACCGTAGATATGCTGGGAGGAAAAACCCAGAGATAATGAGCAAAGAAGAAATAGATGAAGAGCTCACTGATATAAGGGTGGAGATAGAAAATCCTACATTGTGGATGCAGCAGAATGCCAGGTCGAGATGGGTATATGAATTGCCCATGAGGACAAAAGCAAAATGGCCAATCAAGGAGTTGATGGCTAGAAGATAGTGTAGGCTGTTAAGAGGATGGTTGAGGCATGCCGAAAACCTCAACAGAATAAAAGAAGAAAGGGTTAAGATATGTGAACCAGAGACTGGGAGAAATCTCAGTGATGTTGAAGATGAATTGGGATTAGCTGAAGATCTCAAGGATTGTCAAGAAGACAGCCCAAAAATTCTCAATTGCTAGGAGGGAAAGGAGTTGAGATTTATATGGGTTCTCACAGAATGTCATGAGGATAGACAAGGAATTTCACATTGACATATGGGCAATGGATCGAGATCGCTATAGGATCTCATAGACTGCCAGGAGGCAAGCCAAGAGTTTCCAATTTGCTAGGTGGGAATGGAATAGAGATGGGACTATCTGAAAGTCTCATGGACTCAGAGGTGAGTTCAACTTAGCAAGGGGTGCTAATGAAGATGGGATCAGTTGATCTCATAGTCTGCCAGGGAAGTAGCAAAGAATTCCCATATTTCCAGGTGGGCAAGGATGAGCAGATGAGACTATCTGAGGGTCTCATAAACTCGGAAGTGAGTTTGAATTAACCTAAGGAGCTGACAGAGTAGATGAGCTCAGAGTTGGATTTTGATCAATAGATGCAGTTGATAGAAGAGGAATATATGAAGAATCTTCTAATGATTGGGTGAATTCAGATATTCCTACCATTTTCCCAAGGGGAGGCAGAAGTTTTCATTACGGATATTGAGGCAGCAACAGCAGAAGCAGGACAACTAGCTGAGACTGTCAAGAAGGAAGCATTGGAGCATATTTTGGAAGCTACCCAAGAAGAAAAATAAGAAGATGAGCATTCTGAGGAGTGGCTCAATACTTTCAGCCACGTAGCTGAAAGGACTGCAACATTGGAGTTTGCAGAAGAAGAAGAAGAAGAGGCAGACAATGTTAGTTTTGTTGATCTGTGTGAATAGATTGAATCCATGGAGAGAAGGGTGAAAGTGTAGGGCATGCACATCCAATAGGTGAGGTTGGAAGCAGACAAAGAAGGCATGGGAGATCATAGTGACCTACCTAATTGCAGAAAAATTTTGCAGCCGAGGAGACTGCAAGAACAGAGCCAGCCATTGGAGTAGTTGGATGAGGTGATCAATGAGATCAGAAGGATGATGGTAGAGTCAGCAAAGACTACTAGCAAGGAGGAGCTAGGCAGAAAATCAACAATGCAGGAGCAGTAGTAGCAACAATAGCAGGGAGATGGAGCAGATGAACAACTCCAAAAATTTGTTTGGGATCCAGGAGGATTTCCATAGCTGAGAGTGGAAGCTCATGAGCAGGAGCTCATGAATTTTGTAGCTGAGGAGTATGATGTAGGAGCATCTCTCCATGTCGTCCAGCCAGCTAGCCATCCACGTTAGAGGATTCAAATCGCATGTTCAAGAGAGGCGCAGCCCTCATTTAAAATTTGAATGAATGTAATTTAATGTTTTAAGTTGTTGAGCCGAGAGGCTGTTCCTTGCACAAGCGTAGAGTAGGTAGGCCTTTAATATTTGAAGGCTGATATCTAGATCCGGATTGTGGACTAGACAGCCCATTCAATGTAATTGAATAGGGTAGGTGAGATTGGAGGGAAGAGCTCTAAGAGCCCCCTCATGTAAAAATATCATTGTATCTCATTTTTATGTAAGAGAGTATGCACAAAAGAGAATCTACAAGTAGAGAGAAGAAGAGAAGGAGTCAAGACTCTGTTAAAGTCTGAGCTCGAGAACACTCTTGTAAAAATAGGCATTTTCCATTTAATACAAAGACAACAGTTTTTCCTTCATATTTCTTGTGTTGAATGAATGTCTGTGTGTGTTTTATTTATGCTGTGAATGTATGTTGTGGTTGTGCATTTGTAGGGAGTTTTTTTTATTTCAGGCTTGAGAGGTCTTTGAGGCTTCACACCAAGAGGGTGTGATAGAACGCTGCGGGTTCTCATAGCCAGTGCATTGAAGCACTTATGAACTCTGTGGATTCAAACAAAGGCATGCTAGGTGGGCACAGGAGTTGAAATCATCAATTCAGGAATGAACTAAGAGGTTGTTGAACACCTCAGGAGGCAAGGCTATGGAGAAGAATACAGTTGCAGACAGAAACTCTCTTTGAGTTCTGTAAAGATTTGCCAGGTGGGCATTGAGTAGGTGCAAGGAGTGCACAGAAGAAGAAATCTGTTGTGAGTTCAGAAGAAAATAGAAACTCTGTTGTGAGTTCTGTAAAGATCTACCAAGTGGGCATTGAGCTAGTGCAAGGAGTGCACAAAGGAAGAACTCTGCTGGGAGTTCGTATGAAGCAAGAATCATTGAGGATTATTGAGACGCTCCTCAGCAGACCGGGAGTTCGTATGAAGCAAGAATCATTGAGGATTCTTGAGACTCTACCAGGAGGGCATTGAGTAAGTTCCAGAGCACACAGAAGGAACTCTTTGAGTTCAGATACAGGAGAAGCATCCACTAAAGGATATTCGCAGGGTTGTTGAACACCCTTAAACACTTAGCAAGAGGTTTCTTGAGTAAAGGATAGATAGGAGGGCATCCAATTTCTCCATCTAAAAGAGAAGGGAAAAAGGATAAAATGCCTTAGAGGCCTGAGTATTTGAAAATCTCAGAAGAGATAGCACTGTGTGTGTGAAGACTCTGTAAGGATTGAAAAAGTCACAAAACTCTTTGAAGGGTTTGAGGTTCTCTAAATATTGGGAGAAGTAGCGTTTTAATACGCGCAGGCGAGGACTCAAGTCAAATAAATCGCAAGTAAAGGAGAAAAAAGGTCGAGATCTTTGAACATTTGGAGTTCTTCCAAGTCCA
>CBVK0102565373.1:0-14522 GCA_900067695.1 Picea abies | reverse complement strand
TAAAATTTATGATTTCTCTGAGGGACAAAATAATAATAAAAACACTGAATGCTGGTTTTTCCAAGTTGGGTTTCCAGGGTAAACAACTGTGCAATGTGTGACTGATTTTATGTTGTGTATGACTGATTTTTTAGTTGCTGTTTCGCTGCATATTTACTGTTAAATACCAGTGTATTTTTTATTCACCGGTTCAGCTAATTAATTTCTGGTTAATTAATTTTCTGGGTATAAAAGATTGCTGGGAATTTAAAATCAGATCTGGTATTTGGGGTTTTAACAAGAACAACATGATCATGATTAATAGATCCAAAGTATAATTTTTGAATCCAGAAAAACTTGGCCAAGAAAGGATGAAAGAGAGCGATGTTCAAAATTTTGTGGCAAAACTACTACACCCTATATCACAAACACACCATATAACATACATCTACATTCTGATAAATTTGAATTTTGAACCATTAATAGCAGCCACTGTCTATGTTGGGAATCGGGATACTTGGATGCTATAAGGCATATGCTTACTATTATGCTTAGTATTTCTAGTTTTGGATATCTATCTTCTAGATTGAGCATGGATAATGTTGAATATATGATCAGTACCATTGTAACCAACTCATGACTAACTCCTTTGGTTGGTAGTTAGGACTTGATGTATAGCTATTAGCAATAGACAGCTTTTGTGTGAAGGGGGAACAATTCCTATTTTGGTATTGAGAATGGAATAAAACTTTTCTGGTTCTTTTGAGCTTGCAAATATGTGACTATTCTCTTGATATTGATGGGCAGTATGAATAACATGGGTTACAGACATTTCCTCAATCAGTGAATACTGATACTATAGCTTGGTTTTCACCACATGTGAGTAGAGTGCATTCTCTTTTGAACTCTGCCTCTTCCATAGTGGGATGCCAGCAGGAATATGATTTTCAAGGTTTTAGAGGTTATTGAGCTTTGAGTTTCAGGTGATGATCTGATTTTGTGTCTCTCTCACTCTCCTTAGATCAGCTTTTATAATTTCCTAATTACTAAAACCCTAACCCTAGATCTCAATGGCCAAGATTATATCTTGGATCTCACGATCCAACGGTCACGACTTAATCTTTCATTGAGATGACTTAAATCACTTAAGTCACTCAACTTTACAAAAAAGTCACTTTAGTCATTAAAAAAAAGCCACTTCAACAATAAAGTTGATATCTAGAGAGTGTCGCTTGGACACCTCCACATGCCAGGCACCGCCAATGCGGAAGTACCTGTCCGAGCTACCCCAAAAGCTAACACTTGCACAGGCAGGATCCCAAAATGTTTCACAGCTTTGCCAGTTTCCTTATTTTCCAGACGTCACAAATGAGTCTTGTGAAAGGGATCCCAAAATGTTTCACAGCTTTGCCAGTTTCCTTATTTTCCAGACGTCACAAATGAGTCTTGTGAAAGGGGGGTTCATGATGAGTTAAGAACAGATGCATCAGATATGATGTGCAAATTCAGCCAGTTGCATCACATTGCATAACTCCCACTGGCAAAGGATTTCTATGGTACTGTTTATGTGCAATATTTGCAGGTTTTTCGATGATGGAAGAGTATATCATTGTCAAATTCAGAACATGACCACAAAAGAAAGAAACTGGAGCAAAAAGTAGGGAATCAAAGGCCTCACTTAAATCAGCAGTTGTCCTTGACACATCCTTAATAGTTTGTCCCGCAACAACAGTAACAGGGGACAATTCTCTGCATCTGGATGCCAGCAAGGATAATCATGAGGATGCATTGAAGTACTCCAACAATGATGGAAGAGTATATCATTGTCAAATTCAGAGGAGTATTATTTCAAGTTTTTCGATGATGGAAGAGTATATCATTAACAAATTCAGAACATGACCACATAAGAAAGAAACTGGTGCGAAAAGTAGTGCATCAAAGGCCTCACTTAAATCAGCAGTTGTCCTTGACACATCTGTAACGATTTGTCCTGCAACAACAGTAACAAGGGGCAATTCTCTGCATCTGGATGCCAGCAAGGATAGTCATGAAGATGCATTGAAGTACTCCAACAATGAGGTGTGGGAAAGCAGAAGTGAATAGACAAATTTTATTGCACTGACACTCCGAATAACCACTACAAAAAGAGGGTTTCTAACAAAAGAGAAACCTAAAATATTTTGTGTTGAGCAAAGATACGCACAAACATCTGAGGAACTGAACAATGATGTGCAGATGTCCAGAGTAAACATCCTTCAAGCACTAAAGATGTTGAGGAAATCTACTAGTTATTTCTGGAAATAAACACATGGCAATGTTGAAGATATTTGTTCAAGAGAGAATGTTTCCCAGACATATTTGACTTTTCCAGTCACATAGATAGCTTAGTACTGATGAGATTTGACCAACTGAAGTTCTTGCACAGGCAGGATCCCAAAATGTTCCACAGCTTCGACGCTTTCATTATTTTCCAGAAGTCACAAATGAATCTCATGAAAAAAGAGTTGATAACGAGCTAAGAACAGATGCATCACATATGATGAGCAGATTCAGCGAGTTGCACCACATGCCTGCATAAGATTTTTTATGGTATAGTATTCCTGCAATAGTTGCAACGTTTTCCATGATGGAAGAGAAGTATACCATAGTCCATTCTGTGTTTATGTCATCTTGGAACATGACTTGACATTGGCAGTGCATAGATGTCAGGAAAAGCTCCTTGACTCCAACTGTCCAACATGCAGCGGCTTTCCCTTCACTTCTAGTATCTTGGCTATCTATTTTGGCATGTTTGATGCTTTGTCGTCTGTAGGAGAGCTTCCTAAGCAATATCAAGGGCAGACTTATAGGATATTCTCTGTAATGATTGTGAAAAGAAAGGAACAGCTTCCTTTCATGGGTTATATCATAAGTGTTGGACACATGGATCATAGAACACAACGGTGATCATAGGAAGGCCCTAAAGGAGGTTATACAACATACAAGCAAATCGAAAGCGAGAAATTTCACACATATACCTTTTCTTTATATCTGACAATTCCAACCCAGTTTCATATTCTAAAACCCAAACAACTTGTGTAATTTGGCGCGCACTTTGGCTCAGGGGAGATTCTCTTGAATGTATCAGTTCTTTGGAGACATTGTGTGCATTGGCAGGAACTCGGAGCAACAACTGCTCCAATGGATATTCAGTATCTTTGTTAGCTCAGGTGGCACATTGTTTATAGGCTGCTTGACAAAATGATAGCCTGCTAGATAAAGGAGTGAAATCTATTCCAGCCTATCTCTTTGACCTCCACAGTGGAAGGTCTCATTGGCTACCCACGATTTGAATAAGGTTCTTTCTTGTTTTTTTGCCATTTGTTTTGTTAATCGTTTCTGATGAAAGAAATATGGTTTAATGTTATTCTCTCTAACATATTTAATGTTTAATGTTGAATGATATTCAGCATCTTTGTTAGCTCAGGTGGCACATTGTTTATAGGCTGCTTGACAAAATGATAGGTTACTAGATAAAGGGGTGAAATCAATTCTAGCCTATCTCTTTCACCTCCACAGTGGAAGGTCTCATTGGCTACCCACAATTTGAATAAGGTTCTTTCTTGTTTTTTTGCCATTTGTTGGGTTAATCATTTCTGATGAAAGAATTATGGTTAATGTTATTCTCGCTAACATGCTTAGTGATTCCATCGAGTTGTGGCTTAATGGTTGGGATGGGGCACCACCGTGCAAACAGCCTGTTACCCACCATTTTGGCATTTAAAAAAAAAAATAGGAGATGGGTGGGTGACAGATGGAACATGTCAAGGTTTTGGCAATATGACAGTCTTATTGGAAAAAGTATGATGGTGGCTGGGCATATCGAAGGCAAGGATCTATGTGTGAAGATGAAGATAATTTGTCATATGATAAGGAATACTATAGCCGTGCTCAGTGCAAAAGGGTCTCCCCTCTTCTATTTCTAGGCTCGACTTGAAGATTTCCTGCTCAAAAAGGGGTACAGAGCAGCAGCTGTACTGGCTTCCAGAATAGGAAACAGGAACAGTAGCTGTGGACAGAATGCCAGCAGAGGCTCTTGTTGTCAGAGTTGTGACATCTGTTGACAGAAAGGTAGAAGTAAAGCCACATTTCCTGGAGATAGTTGGAGATGAAAATTACCTAGTTGGATTTCCATACAGGTCGAAGGTTCTTCTGCTATTCCAGAAAATAGAATAGGTAGAGGCTTGTCTTTTAGGCATGAATGTTCAGGAATTTGGTTCATAGTGTTCACATCCAAACCAGCACTGTTGGGGTCTTTTACGTGGGTTCTGTAAAATACTTCAGGCCGGATGTGAAAACTGTGAAAGGAGAATCACTTCGTACTCTTGTATACCATGAAATTTTGATTGGTTATTTGGATTTTTTGCAAGGGAAGGGGTTTCACAAGTTTATGCATATGGGCATGCCCTCCTTTGAAAGGAGAAGACTATATTCTCTATTTGGAAGTTCCTTGTTCATATTTGTTTTTGAGAGATAGGAGTTACACTATTGGTCTTGAACTTGAACATTCTCTAACAGATTGGAAGTATTGAGATCAATCATGCATTCACACATGGCCAAAGGTTAAATGGTGAGGAAATAGTTGATTTTGCAAAGGCCCTCTGCAAGGTCTCCGTGGAAGAACTATGATCTCCTACCGACCCCCGAGTTTTCAGCCTAACCAAGATGGTAGAAATTGTGTGAGGATGCATCAGGCTGGTTGGGTCTCCCATTTGGCACGTGCTTTCCAGTTTTGAACACTGTTGGATGCTCAAAGAACCTCTCTGTTGCTATTCTTGTCTTGAACTTGAACATTCTCGAATAGATTGGAAGTATTGAGATCAATCATGCATTCACACATGGCCAAAGGTTAAATGGTGAGGAAATAGTTGATTTTGCAAAGGCCCTCTGCAAGGTCTCCATGGAAGAACTACGATCTCCTACAGACCCCCGAGTTTTCAGCCTAACCAAGATTGCAGAAATTGTGTGAGGATGCATCAGGCTGGTTGGGTCTCCCATTTGGCACGTGCTTTCCAGTTTTGAACACTGTTGGATGCTCAGAGAACCTCTCTGTTGCTATTCTTGTCATGGATTCACTTCGACAACTAGCCATGAAAGCAGTGGTATGTTTCTCACGATTGGGTCTACGCCACAACGGAGGCCTTTCATAGAATCCATTGAGCGAACAGACTCAACAGAGGTATGAGATTCTGGTGCCAAATTTGTTGTGAGTGGAGCGATTGGCAAGATGGTATTGCATTTTTGTGAAAGTTACAAACTCGTGGTTTTGAAGATCACTTCAAAAAAAATTGTCACACAAATGGTGCTGTATCCTTAGTTTAACTTGGCCAGCCAGGTCCATATGAGCTAGGATTTGCCGATTATATTTCAGTGGAAGAAATTGACAGTCTTAGAGTAACTATTGTGAAAAATGAAGGGCAGTTGATGCCAGGGTGAACAACTACAAGGTAATGTCCAGGGATAGTAGTATTCTTCCAGGAGCTGGCGCAACTGAAATTGAACTGGCGAGAAGACTCAAAGATTTTGCATACAAAAAGACAGAAAAGTTTGCTGAAAGCTTAGAGGTGGTTCCTTGAACTTCAGCAGAGAATGCTGGATTAAATGCAACCGAGATTATTTCCTCACTTCGTGCAGAACATGTTTCTGGTGACTTCGAAGTTGGAATAGATTTAGATCAGGGTTAAAATACTTATTTCTCCAGAATGCATGATGATACTGATCCCAACAACCAATACAGTATGCTCAATAATTACATCAGTACAGGAAATGGGTCCTGAGTCTTTCCACGAGAATTTATGGAGATAAAAAATAAATAAGAACGATAGTGGTTTGGTGCTGAAGATCAGATGAGAGACATGTTTAAATCTGTGCATTTAAGATGCTGTTTTCGTAGGGACATCAAGCATGGCAATTTCTTCATGGGACCTGCTAGAAGAGCAAATCAGGTCTGTGTCATTGATTTCGGACTTGCCCAAAGTACAGAAGGTGTGAGCGGCCAGCAAAACAGACAGTGAAGATGGAGGCACTATACATATATGTATGTATACCTTGGGCAATGATGGACTGTGCCAAGCCGACCTGTGTGAGTTTGAAAGCTGGAGCCAACCTGATATGGTTATTTTTTAATCTAAGTTTGAACAGTAGGGCCGACCCACATTTGAGGAGGCATAAGCCTAAAGCCGACTTCAAGTTTTGGACGCTGGTGAACTGGTATGACCATTTGTCACCTTGGAGAACACTCGAAGATTATGTTCACTGATTTTGTGGAGGAAGAGGAGCTCCGAAGGGCCTTTGGAGGCTGGACACTGCACCAACAACACCACTTTTCCCCTCATCTATGGGGATGGGTCACCCTAGAGGGCTCATGCCCCTTCAGAATTATACATGTGGCAAAAAGGCTTTGATTTTGTATTTTTCATTAATTAATTGTTGAAGAGCGCTTTTTGCCCCTCCATAGGCTAGATTAGGGGATCTTAGTTTAAAAGATTAATATTTTAATGTAAAGGAAGTTGAGCACCTCCTCTATAAATAGAGGTACACTTCCTCTCATTTGATCATCACAACTTGAGGGAGAAATCCCTTAAGAGGTCTGAAATTTTCTGAAATTTCTTGGAGCAGTTTGTTCTTGGATTGGTGTCTTGGATGGAGGATTAAGGAATTTTGTGGATGGATGATTTTGTGGATGTTTCTCTTGTTTTTGGTGGATGATCTATGAAACTAGGGTCTCCTCATGCATAGCGACTTGGTTTAGTAAGTGTTCTTTCCAAGTTTAATTGTTGATTCATGGTATATCTTGGTGGATGCTCTATTAGATGGTTAATAGCTGCATGTTATCTTGTATCCTTGGCTCATTTTGTTAGGAACCATAAGGAAGGATTAAGACTGTTTATCCCCTTCCCTTCATTCATCATAAACCTTGTTGAAGCACTTAAGACCTAGTCTAGGTGTTAAGATAGTTTATCCCCCTAGACTGTCTTTGGCAGGTTCAAAGACCTAGGGATTGTGATGGTATATCCCCCTAGGGTTTGATTTAGTTTCCACCTGGATCCCTTATTGGAAGCCATAGAAGACATAGGATGAGGTTAGGGATTGTGATTGTACATCCCCCTGATCTTATTTTCCTAGAGAATTAGACCTAGGGATTATGATGGTATATCCCCCTAGATTTGAATTCTCGAGTCTTCCCTTGATTTTACTCTCCCTTGAAGTTACTTTCCTTGACTCCATATGCTCAATGAAAAGACATTGATCTCCCAACTTCCAACCACCTTTCTTTACTACCTCAAAGCTTACCAAAACCATTTTGCTCAAACTCACTCTTCACATCATCTTGACCTTCATTTCCCAAGTCCTAACAATCTTAATCCAGTGAAACCCCCTTGAGCCAGAGAAGAGTTGGTCTGAATTGAAAGAAGGTTGATGAGGTGACAGTGGCCTCCCTCTTGGTTGCACCCGATCACCCTTGAGCTTTCAGACTTTATCTCTATAAGTGTGAGTTTGCGTGATAACACAGCCTGTGTTCGAACCCCCGCGGGTGCAAAAGCCCTTGTGTGTGTGTGAGAGGAAGGTGTTTGACCTCCCATAGTTGGTTTCCCTTTGTCATCAAAAGGGCAACATGAAGATGATATGTTCACATATTTGTTTCAACCACCTAGGAATGATTCATTACAGCATTCACATGACAATTTCCAATCATATCCTAGGAGGTATGATATATATTCTTTTGAGCACTTGGAGTTATCTTGTGAAGAAGATTTTCAACCACCCTTATGCTCATATTTTGGTAAACATTCATATGAGTACTCTTATGAAACTGTGATTAGCCCAGGATAGCTCAAGTTTCATAGCATAAATTTCCGATCATCTTCTTCTTATTCTTCTTCTCAATGTGTCATTGAAGATCAGGCTGGTAACTATGTTTTGGGTAATGAATTATCTATGGGGCAAAGGTGTTTTCAACCTATGGTTTGTTGCAAGAATTTTTAGCTGCATATAGAAAGGCAAAATGCCTTAAGTTGGGAGCAAAAAAAAATTCCAAGATGTGAATTTACGCCTCATTTTTCATCCATTTCCCTCCTGGGAAACCATAAGGTATTCTTCAGATATCTTATGATTCCATCTCAAGCCTTGGGGAATGACATTGTACATAAAAGTCAAGATGGTTATTTTTTGAAGTGTATGGATCAATCTTACGAGATGCAAGGGTTGCATTATGAAGGCCTTGCTTGGTGCAAGGATGAGCCATCTTCGATATATTGTAGCCCTATTCAAAGATGGATAAAGCAAGTTTGTGGATGCACATCTCGACATGATTCTTTCTCTCTTGCCCACCTTCATGAGTTGGATTCTATATTTGGTTGAGTAATGTTTGTCCCAGCTCATGGTCACTTTGTGCTTGACATATCCTTGTTTTAGTTTCTAACAAAGCACAACAATAGAAATTTTGTGACCTTGTCCAAATGCTAGGATGCCTTCATTGGATGTATGATTATACCTAGCATTTACTTGTCCGATGGCATTAGGTAGGATAGATGTAGGTCATGATTCCTTTTGCGCATCTTGATTATACTCTCTCTTTACTAATGTTAGTTATTGATTGATCTTATGCATTCATGTTAGCTAGCTTAGCTTATACACGTTATAAAAAAAATTATATATTGATGAAAATGAAAAGATTTATTTTCTGCATCCTTATTTTCCATATACCAGAGTGGATCATATCACCCTGCCTTTTTGTACTAATAGTTTTATGTTACAATGTAGTAGGAATTTTTAGAGTGATGCAGGTTGCAGGTCTTGGAGTACCAGAGATGTTGAGGTTCCTATGTGCTCTATGGTGAGCACATGTCCCCATGTTGAAACCAGATATTACACCCGCTCACCTAGGGGTAGCTAGAGGAGATCATTCTTCATGATCCACATTGCAGACAATGATCCCAGAGATGATGATCAGCATTCTCCACAAACAACAGCCCTTGAGATGCCTTCCCCCTCATCATTGCTCGGCTCACTTACTTGATCAACAAGTTCATCTGATGATGGTGGTCCAACACACATGAGGTACATTATTCATTGTTTCATACAAACTGTTACATTTAATGCATTAGGCATTTAGGTGAGGATCATGGGTTGAAGTCAGATAATGGATCATGATGCTTGGAAGCTATGCTTTTTGCCTTGTTTCACCTTGGTGACCATCATATGTGCTCTAGTAAAGTGTTGTCACTCTTGGGGAACAGGGGTACTATTAGGAGGCCTTGATAAGGGTAACGTACCATTCCCTTCCATACCTGACATTTTTCATCTATATTCCTCCCTTTGTTTTATCTTCTAGAAGTGGTTGTTACATGTATCCCAAAAGGGTCCATACCTTTATCCTCCTATGAGAAGAAGGGGCTTGAATGCCCGAGGTGGATGCAGTTGGTAAAAGAATGGAAAATGAAATGGGATACAAATGATAAATCAAAAGCCAAGATCAGCTTGAGCTCTACCCTTCGCTATGAGGTCATCACCCCAAGTCCTATTGCACTAAGTGCATATCAAACTAAAAGGACTTAATTGAATCCCAGTAAAATGAATGCATAAACCTAAAAAGGGTCTTGCAAAGCAATAAATGAAGTATCAAAAGGCAATAATTGGGGTGGAAAGAAACAGTGTTGAGGAAGGGTAAATCAATGCACCAAGCGCTCCCTCTACAAAGGCGCTCATGGAGATGAACCTCACACGTGGCCTTGCATGTCAATGACACCATGACCATGAAGTAAACCCCATGTCATATCATTCACTTGAAGTAAACCCCATGTCATATCATTCACTCATACTTACACTTTGATGGGATTCTCGGGAACTACTCTACTTGGGTAATGGCACACCTAAAAGTAATGGCACACCATACCTAAACTTGACAAATTAAAGTATTAAGCTAGTGTGAAGTTTGAAGAAGATACCTAATGTAAATTGCTTCCATGGCTTTTGTATTAAATTGTGGCTTACTTTTTTATGATTCTAATGGCTCTTGTATCCATAATGATTGGTCTTACCTAATTCTATGAGCCCTTGCTTGATGATGATGCACCCCTTGGTATGGTCCTATGGAGAGCATTTTGATGCTTCTACCTTGGATGTTGCACATTGTATGGAGGAGGTTGGGGCCTTGATGATGAGCATTGAATTACATGATGACTTGGCATGCCTTTTGACACCTTCCGGCACCTCCTGGACCTAGGACATTGCATTGATGAGCTAGGATGTTGCGTGTATAGCTTGACATGCCACCTGGAGCCCCTGATGACATCATTCACCCTTTGAGGATGTTATGGCTAGGATTGATGACATGGCATGTGATGATGATGGTATACCTCTTTAAGAGGTGATGGAGCTCCCCTCCTTGATGACATTGTCACTTTCACCTTGGACGTTGCATATCTAGAGGATGATGTCATGCTTGAGAGTGATTTGATGCTTGCTTGAGTCGACCTAGCATTGATGATGATGAGTTGGCAACTTTGGATGAGGGGATGTGACCTTCTTGATGAGGAGGCATGACTTTTGACGATGTTGCTTTGCACCTTCTAGGTAGAGACATGACCTTTGGAGGCTTTTTGTACGCCATTAGAAGATGAAGTCACCTTCTTGGAGCCTCTTACACACACGTGTGGCTTTTTAGGAGGATGTTTTCATGTTTTAGCATTGTATTTTTGTTTTGGAGGCATTATTGGGGGTCGGCCTAAGACCTATCCACCTTGTATGATGGATTTTCATGTTTTAGGGTCCACATAGAGGGATGTAGCGCTTGGTTACCTCATATATATAGAGGGAGCGCTCCATTTGTAAATCATAACAAAAACTTGTGGAGAATCATCACTACACTTGTCTTCTATCTTTCTCTTTCGCTATGGATGACTTATGCACCTTGTTTTGGAGATGATCTTGTAGATGCTTTTCAAGTTTTGTGGATGATTTCATAGTTAGGGTTTCATGGATGATCATTGATTTACCTAGTAAGTGCTCTTTCTAAGTCTTTGATGGTTTATTTCTTGATGTATTAAGTGAATGTTTTATTAAACTGGTGATATTGCATGTTATCTTTTATCTTTCTTGAATAAACCTTGTCTTGAAACCCTACGAAGGTTTGTAGTGGACTACCTTCCCTTGTAATCATCTTGTTGAAGCTTGTTAAAGGACATAAGGATATTTCTAGGGTTTGTAGTGGACTACTCTAGTTCTATTCTTGTAGGTTAAATTTCTAGGGATTGTAGTGGACTACCCTAGGGTTTTACCCAAGATCCATTTTGATCTCTTGTTAAAGGTTGCTAGAAGACATAGGACGGCTTCTTAGTGTTTGTACACGACTACCTCCATTTGCCATCCTAAAGGATCAATACCTAGGGTTTGTACTAGACTACCCTAGTGTTTAATTCTTATGTCTTTTTCTTACTTTTGCTCTCCAAGAAAGTACATCTTTTACTCCATATGCCCAAGGAAACTAGATGGCACTAGTCTCTTTCTCTTGCAAGTGACCTTAAACCCTATTTTCCCCTCTCTTTGTTAATTTTATGGTTAGATTAGGATTTACCCTCAACTTCCAACCTTTCCTAACTTGAAGTCTAGGGGTTTTGGCATCTTTCACCTTGGAAGATACCTTGACATCATTTATTGCATTGTTGTTGTGATTTTCAACCTCCTTAGGCTTGATGTCTTGGACATTTTAAGGTTAATTCATGCCATTTACATTTCAACAAGCGCTTGTTACCAAAACCTTGGTTCAGGCTTGCATTTTCAGCCCTCTTTCATTGCATGTTTATTGGTTTAAGTGTTGTCTTATTTCTGTTGTTGTAACATGGTAAACTGTTGAAGTAATCGTTTGTGAATACAAGCTTTATGACAACCATAGCTCTCTTATTGATTTGAAGTATTTGGGGCATTTCCTTGACTAGTTTTGACTTAGTTAATATTATTGATTGTTCAAGAAACTTCATACTTACAAATCTGAAAGCTATTTCATTAAACCACCTTGTTATTGCCTTGACAACCTTGATCTAAATGGTGGTATAATTGAGTACCCAAGATAGGAGGTTGTAGACTTGATCCAAATCTTGCTATAGCATTCCTTGAGGTTGTTAGGGAAGCCTCCCTTGTGTTGGATCTCATCCTTCACTGAAACAAGGGAAGTAATTGCTAAGGTGATAGTGGCAAATACTTCCAAAGATTACACTTATCTTGCACCTTATGAGAGGCTTTGCATAAGGGTGCTAGAACTTGGGTGATAACAAGGCAAACAAAGAAGGGCAAAGGAAAATTACCCAAAAAGGGCAAGGGAAAGAATGAGGAATAAACTTCATAACCATGGAAGAAGGATTTGAACAAGATCAAATCCTTCATTTGTCATAAGCATGGGCATTATGCATCACAGTGTCCACACAAGAAGAAGGGCAACGGCAGCAAAATCAGGTGGCAACCTCTACCGAAACTTAGATGAACGAGTTTGATACCAAATTCGAAAAAGGATTTCTAATGGTATCTTGCCTTTCTACCAAAATGGTTCCAAGGATGCTTGGTATGTGGACAATGGGGCATCTCAACATCTGACATCAGCCCGATAATGTTTTCCAGTCTAAAAGAGCAAAACTCAAGTGTGCAGGTAGAGCTTGGTGATGATGCCAAGTACCATGTAGCAAGAGTTGGCACCATCCACTTCTAGCTCCAATCAAGTAATTCTTTAGACATTGATGATGTTTTGTTTGTTCCGGGTCTATGGAAGAACTTGCTTTCAGTTTCAGTTATAAAGGATAAGGGGTATGCAGTAGAGTTCAAGAACCAATAGGTCCTCAATGGGGCGAAGGAATCTAACCCAGAAGTAGCACAAGTGATAGGGGTTAGGAAAGGAAATCCATACAAGTTGCAAGGTGAACTTGTTCTAGCCCTAGTACATAACAGTTACAGCTTGTGCAAATTGTGGCACAAAAGGATGGAGCACTTGCATCGTAAGGCAATGCCTATTCTAAGGGAGATGGTCACGAGTGTTCCAAAGTTCAGCAAGGACCATGCAAAGGGTGCAAGCATGCCTAGGCTACTTTCCCAAGCAATAAGCATAGTTCTAAGGAGATTTTAAACCTAGTGCATTTGAATGTCTATGGATTTTTGTCAGTTGCATCAATCGTAGGAAGCATGTATTATGTTTCCTTTATTAATGACTTCTCCTGCAAGACTTGGATCTACTTCTTAAAGACCAAAGATGAGGTCTTTAGCAGGTTTTAGGAGTTCAAAGTTTTGGTTGAGAACCAGATAGAGAAGAGGATCAAAGCCTTGAGATCGAACAATGGGGCTAAGTATAACTCCAAGGTGTTCAAGGGTTTCTACAAGGAAGCGAGGAATCAAGAGGGAGCTAATTGTTCCATGCAACCCACAACAGAATGGGGTTGCAAAGTGAAAGAACCGATCTATCATAGGGGTTGCTAAGGCCATGATTCATGACCAGGACTTGTCGATGCTTCTTTGGGCAGAAGCATGCAACATAGTAGTCTACATCCAGAATAGGTTTCCTCACATGCATTCGTTGATCTGAAGCCAAAGATGAGTCATTTCCATATCTTTGGTTGTCCAGTATATATCCATATACCTGTAGAGAAGAGGACCAAGTTGGAGCCCTCCAGCAGGAAGGGTTTATTTGTAAGTCATAATGAGACTTCAAAGGCCTACAAGGTCTCTATTCCAGAGTAGACGCAAACAGTAGTAAGTAGGGATGTAAAGATTGAGGAGGACCTTACATCTAGGAAGTCCCATAAGCCTATTCCAATGACAAAGGATGAGGAGCACGAAGCTCCGAAGGTTGAGCCAAGGTCACCACAAACACCAATGAGTTCCAGTATAGGACAACAGCCTTCAAGTAAGGAGGAAGAGACATTAGCACCTTCCAATCTTGTCAGGAGACCTTAATGGTTCACTCAAACATTGAGGGATACTCAGGAGTACATTGAGATTCCTAGGAGCACATTTAGAAAGAATAGAAGTTTCCAAATTACATGGCATTAATGAGCATCATAATAGACTTAGAGCTTTCCAGCTTTCAAGAGGCGGTAGACCAACAAATTTGGCAGGATGCTATGGTGGCAGAGTACACCTCCATCGTGAAGAATGATGTATGGAACATAATGCCAAGACCAAAGTGGAAGTCAGTAGTGAGTTCCAAGTGGCTCTACAAAATCAAGCATGTTGCAAATGGCAGCATCGAGAAGTTCAAGGTGATGTTTGTGGTGAGAGGGTTCTCCTAGAGAGAGGGACTGGACTATGAGACATTTTCTCCAGTCGCCAGGTACACTTCCATTAGAGCAATTATGTCTTTAGTTTAATTTATGGGATGAAGGATACAACAGATGAATGTGAAAACAACTTTTCTTAACAAAAACATTGAGGAACAAATGTACATAGACTAGCCTCCAGGCTTTAAAGAAAAAAGGAAGGAGTCCCATGTTTGCAGGCTTAAGAAAGCCTTGTATGGACTCAAG
>CBVK0102565365.1:0-14688 GCA_900067695.1 Picea abies | reverse complement strand
TCAAATGTTGTAAGTTTGGGAGGGGGGTCGGGCTGGGGCCTAGCCCCAGCCCGTGTTTATGTTATATTGTAATATGGCCATGGTTTAAACCTTTGCACGCACATTCAAACTTAACCACAGTTGTATGTGTTGTATTATGACCATGGGCGCGCGGTGTGTATTAACATAGCCCTTTTTAATATGAGCTTGGTCATATGTGTTGTGCATAGAACCACCGATGCATCGACCGTTGTCCTGTGGTTTGGACTCGACCCTTTTTTATATGCGCGCGAGGTCATATGGTGGCTATGTGTCCGTGGGCCTTGGACGGTTAAGGGCCAGTGCGTAACCATTCGACAATTTGTACCAGTTGTGCAGTTGTGCCCGATGCTGAGTTTTAATGCATAAAAACCCATGGGGGCTAGGTTGAGCCAACAAGGGTGAATTTTGGCGATCCAGAGACAACAAGTTTGAAGGGGAACTTCCAGGAAGCCTATATTCTTCAATTTTTGGCCAAACAAGGTGCCGAAAAAGCCCAGCTAGGGGTATTTGGACGTTCTGAAGCCATTGGAGCTGTCTATTTCGCATTTTGAGCATTGTAAAGAACATATTTGAGCACTTTGAGAAAATAATACAAAATATCCATTGGAAGCTGGACCAGGATATGTAGCCCAAGAGAGGGGTGAACTCCTTTATCATTTGTTGTGTTATGTGTTTTTTGTTCACTATTTATTGATGTTGTTTATATGAGTCTTGAATGAGTAATTTATATAAAATTTGTGTTGAAAAGTTGATCCATTTTCATTTTAACACATAAATTAAATCTTGCAAATAATTTCAAGAATACAAGTCTTCTTCATTTTTAGATCAAGTTGGTATCAGAACATAGGTTTTTGAAGACTTGATTATTTGCAAGTGTTTTGTTTTCTGATGCTCACAAGGTTGAAACTCACAAGAGGAGAAGGTTAACTTGTAGAGCCAAGTTCTCATCCTTCAAGGAGGAAGATTATGTCATCACCGCAAGTTTCAAGGATGCATTCACCAAGTATGGCTCATGAAGAGAGTCATGAACATATTCCTGCAGAAGATGAAGATCTTAGAAAGGATTTCATGGAAATGAGAGAAATGATGAAACTCTTGATGCAAAAAAGGAATACAAGGTTGCAAGGTGAAGGTTCCAACCCTTCAAAGCACAAGGGAGGCAGTGATGATAAAACTCCAAATGGAAATGGAGGGAATGGTGCTTCCCCACCACCCTCACCTCCATCTTCTTCTTCTTCTTATTCTTCTTCTACCAGTTCAAGACCTCTTCCAAATTCTCCAAAAGGACATGGTAAAACTCCATCACAAATTCCTTTGTTAAAGCTTGATATTAAATTCGAATTGCCAATGTACAATGGAGAAGTAAATGCTAAGAAATTAGATAATTGGATTCATCAGATTGAAGTGTATTGTAGGATACAAAAAATTCAAAATGATGAAACTAAGGTTCAGCTTGCTTCTTTAAGATTGGATAGTGTAGCACTCAATTGGTGGGAATCCAAAACTCAGGAGGACATGAAGAAACATGGTAAAATTTTAACCTCTTGGAATGATTTTATTGTTGCAATTAAAAGACAATTTTATCCATTGTCATATATGCAAAAAGCTACTATGGATTGGCAAAATTTTAGACAAGCTAAAGGACAAAATGTGAAAAGATTTACTCAAGAATTTAGGACAAGAGCTTTGGTTTTGGGAGTAGATTTGTCTTCTCAAGAAACTTTACTCANGAAACTTTACTCAAATACATTGGAGCTTTACATAGTTATTTGAGACATACAATACTCATGTTTAATCCTTCAAATCTAAATGAAGTTTGTGTTACACATCAAAATTACTCAACTGGATAAGTGTCGCATATTCCTCCCAATTGTTGTAAGTGTTGCAACTTCCTTACAACTTTCGCAAGTGTCGCAAGTTGGTGACAAGTGTCGTAGATGTTGTTTAAGCATATGCGACGACACTAAGGAGACACTTAAAACATCTTATGTACTTGATTTGGAGAAGGAGAACTGGTTTACTAGAGTAAAATAACTCTTAACACCTGAAAAGGGCTTTCAATTAGGAATTTTGAGGGTGAACGCTCCCCTGAAATAGCCTTAGGAGCGCTGGCGCTCCCTTATAAGGCCTCAGGGAGCGTTATAACGCTTCCTCACCCCTTTGAAGGAGCGTTGCCCACTTTTGAAGCACTAGCGCTCCCCTTAAGCTTCTCTGAGAGCATTCTAGCACTCTGATGCCCCTTTTGAAGGAGCGCTCCCTAATCTGGGTCAGTTGTTAGCCCAGTGAGGAGAATAAGGAAACGATCTTTCGAGATTAGGAGGCAGTTGTACTCAAATTCTTGGTTTCATCAAGAAATCCCTGATCTAAGGAGGAGGTTCCCAACTTGTTCTAAACATAACTCAAGAGGTTAAGCTCCTCTCAACCTATATAAGCAAGCTTTATGATGGTGGAAAGGAGGAAGAATTGCTAGCATGAAACCTATGATCTCATAGGAAACACACAGTCAGCCAAAGGATAAGTGATCAGTGAAGTTGATGTCAACTAGGTTGTGGATCTTTCGAGAAAGGGTTAGACGAAGGGGACTTGACGAAGTTGTCGCATTCGCATCTACGATTGTAAGTACTGTTGTCATTATTCTCATTAATATGACACGCTTGGTCTGTTTCTTTCTAGTTTGTGTCTGATGTTACATGAACTTATCATTAATTGATAGATCTGTTTTCAAGCTAATATCAATAGAGTAGGAAGTGGTCATATCTTGTTTGTCTGTAGAACTCAGCGAGGGGCAAAGGATTGGAGCGCGACTCGGAGCATGCAAGGACAAACGTCGATAAAGAGGTACTTTCATTATCCTTACTTCTCATGTATTAGTTTAGATAGGTTTGAAAGGAAGTCAGTGTCCACGTTAAGCATTTTTTTGTCTAGGGTTAAGGTCAAGCTCTTAGAGGCGATCTACCTGTCCGCAGGGAGATTTTCCTACAACAGAAACTGGCGACTCCGCTGGGGAGATAGCCTCGAATCGAAACCTCTTGTTTCAATTTCTCCTCATTGACCTAGTTCTATCCCTTGATTGTTTCATACCTAGTTCACTCCTTTTTTGATTGGTTTCATGAGCTGATTAGCTCCCTACCCCATCACACTCAGCATAATTGTCGGAATTGGGTTGCAATTTTTTTATTTTTCTGACAATTTTTGGAGTTTCAGACCCTGGCGCTCCTGTCCTAGTGTTAACAGAGTGCCAACGCTCCTAATAGCTTTGCACAGAGCACTATAACGCTCCTTTCCCTTAGCAACAGAGCGCCAGCCCTCTTTGGCTCAAAAATCTTCCAGAATTGCATTTGTTTTGGATTTTGCCTCTGTGTTTCCTCTGTTGAGTAACCTTGTGAGTCAGTGTTTCTTCCTTTTCAACCTTGACATCTATCTTTTGATTGAAGAATAAGCACCTTACTGTTTGGATCTTGTAGCCTTCTTCACTATTTTCATTCAAGTCTTTCCTGTTGAGCGAAGTTTAAAACCCATGCATTGTTCTTCTCTCCTCATCAGCTGAGTACAAACCTTGGTGAAGTTCATCAAAGGCCTACAGACCTCTTTATCTTGATTTGAGTCAAGGTCATTGTTCTTCAACTTTTGCTTTTGGGTGTGAATTTTTTTTTCTCTTTGATTGTTTCTTTTCTTTCACTTTTCGTTTTGATTGAAACGAGAGGGTGCATTGTTTGTATAACTTTAGCTTGTGCTAGTTTGATTTTCATTCATACAAAGACAATTAGCAAGACAAGCATTGTGTTGAATTGATATTTAACTCATATACGAACAATGAAAAGGCATATCCATGATTGATTGTGCATATTATAAGGCATTTAAAAGTTTTTCATTACATCAGGATTTGATTGAGAAAAAGAATCGTTTGGGGACACTCTGTATTTGTGCTTGTTAGTGAAAAGAACTCTCTCTCTCCCTTAGATAGACGTTCATCGAAAAGAAATGACTGCTTATCATGTTCGATGCATTCTTTGGGTATGAGTCATAATTCCATTCGTTTCACTTCCATGCACCCCTTTGCATAAAGAACAGCCATAAAAATCAACGCTAATTAAAAATTATCTAGAATTTTTTCTTTGCTAGGATCCTCCACCAACAGTAGAATAGGTGTAGTACTTTGGATTAGGCTATGAGAATAACTCTCCAAAGTTTCCAAAACAAACAGTAGCATCCTGAGTTAGGGAGAGTCAAATCCAATCATCGTATAAGTTTGCCTGGGATCCCCCTCTCACACAGGGGTTATGCACGAGGTCGCATTCGGGTAAGCTACGGGGACTAACCCTCCGTGGTTTAACCGATTGAGGTGGTCAGATCGTATTATGGGGGTCACTTTGAGGTAAATCCACAATTACTGTGTGGAATCCTTCTAGTTGATTTCAGGCTTGATACCCCGCCTGTACGTTCTGATCGGACTGTCGATTGTTCCTGCCTAGGGGCTGACAGCGAATTGGTAACCTTAGTAGCCATAATCTTTAGGGTCTTACACAAGGTGACGGTGATGGGAAGTCTCACTGTACCTGGAGCAGACATTGGTCAAACTCACTTGGTCTTGGAGGGTAAATCCACAATTACTGCGTGGAAGCTTGCACCAAGGTGTAAGTCTATTAAGAAGGTTGCCATTGTAACTGTTCCACCCTACCCCCACCCCTTCTGGACTTGATCACGTGACATTGGATTTCATCACCAACTAGTACGGTCATCAAAAGAAGGTCCTGTTTGCTTGGTTGTGATTCTTAGATTTTTTAGCGTGTGTTGTTTCTTTTCGCTAGTTGGCCATAGATTTCTTTCGCCGACTCTTTTCCACCAACATCGACCCTCCACGCCGTTCGCAGAGACTATAGGGACTTCCTCCAGAAAATATGGAAGGAAACACCCCTTTACCCCCTCATTATACGGAGGAATCTCCTCAACAGAGTGAGGTTCAAAAAACTATAACTTCCCAAGAAGAAGTTCCCATCCCTTTGGAGAATTTTTGAATTGTCTCAGAATCTCCGGAAGCATATTGCATTCTGGATGGATACGAACGACAAATCCTCCACTTAAATTCTGTCAGAGAATTTGTTGTCAATCTGGATATTCCAGCTGGGTCTCCTCAAAACCCTTTAGCCAATGACCCTTTTTGGACTGCGGACATTGTTCGGAGTCCACCATGCTTGGTGCGAGATATTTATGGAACAAGAGAAGGTGTTGACGCATCTTTTTCCTACACTGTACCCCCAAATCACTTCACCGGTACTACCACCTTTACAACCACACCAACTGTTGGTCCAAACATACCGTCCATTGGCCCAAGGCCTACTATTCCCCTCCAAACAGCCATTCGACAATAGCCCCGCACATTCTGACTATCCCTGCCAGTAATGCGGTAGTTAATCAAGCCCCGATTGGCACACCTGTAACACCAATACCTACACTCCCTTTTGGATTTAGGGCACTGAACACGTCTGCTACCACCACTGCCTAAACCACTACTAAAATTGTACTGAGAAGTTCCATACCTATCCAACAACCCGGAGGGACTAGCCTTGGTGGTCCTAACCTGATCAGCAACACCGGTCAGTCATTGGCATCTAGCTTTCAGATCCCGAGAAATCTACCTCAAACTGGGGGGCATCCTCCCTCCGGAGGACAAATTCCATTTGGAGGGAACCCTAATGTCGGGGGGCATCCTCCCACCAGAGGACAAATTCCATTCAGGGGGCACCCTCATGCTGGGGGGCAACCTCAAGTCGGAGTCCACCATCAACCGCAAGGACAAAATGTGTCTGTCGCACCCAATCCGTGGAGTGTCCCTTTTCAAGGAAATTTTCATGCCTCCATGGGACAAAATGTTCAGACTCCACAACAACCCCCTTATGGACAAATGCCAAACCCACCCTATAACCCTCAAAACCCATCCGGTTATCCTCCGCTCACACATTCTTCTCAAAAAACCTCAAATCCTGCATACCTTGGTCAAAACCAACCTCATATGAGAGGTCCCACTAGTTATAATTATCCACATAACCCGATAATGGGCCCCACTGGTGTACCCCTACCACACCAACATTACCCACAGGTTAGCCGACAACTACCTTTTCTGGCTACCCTGGATCTTCCAGACTTGTCTCAGTTAATGAATGATCCCATCTATCATTCTCCGATTTGGCCAGCTATTCCAGCAAAAATTCCTTCCGATATCCAAAAATTCGATGAAAAATCTGGAGAAGACCCAAACAACCACGTGATGAATTTCCATTTGTGGTGTTCATCCAACTCCCTCATGGATGAATCTATCTGTTTCCGTCTTTTCCAATGAACACTTATGGGTTCCGCAACAAAATGGTATATTGAATTACCATGTGCATCTTTCCACGATTTCAACTCCCTCGCCATGTCCTTCCTCACACACTTCCAACTACCCATTCGATACGAGATAGGTACTAAACTATTAACCTCCCTTCGTCACACAACCTCCATACACATCTCCGATCATATCCATGAATGGAGACGACGATGAAGGATAATGTTATAACCCTAAAATGCACCACACAGGCTTACCTGACATCAGGCCAACTCATGCCTCTTCCTAGCCAAAGCCATGTTGAATAAAACCTCAAAAAACCACTTAAATGAAGCAACCCACGTCCTAACCTCTCACTGAGCGCGTTGGACCGCTTGCTGTCCTTCTACTACATGCAGGTGACCGCGGGCTAGCCCACTATAGCCCACGTTTACCTAACAAAGCAAAAAATCAGGAAAGTTTCCGCCGAGATGAAGAGATTTTTGTCAGTTAACTGGAACTCCCAGCCATGCATGGCCGAGAGTTCGCCAACAACCCTAGCTCCTTCTAGCCTATAAAAGGAGGGGTAGGGGTACTATTCAAGGAGGAAAAATCATAGCAAAGAAACTCTGCCAAATTGCCAAGTCCATTATTGTCCCAACCCTTTAGCCTTTCCTCAAGCTTTAGGAGAAATTCAAGCAAAGCAGTTGGAGGAAAAAGAAGAGGAAGAGCCCAGGATCAGGATCGAGGAACGGTGGGCGGTCTCTAAAATCATTGTAAGTTGATTCATATTGAGATTAATGAAAAAGATACTTTTCCCGTCCCGAATACATGAGTCTCATCTATGTCATTTGATTTATGTTTAATCTTTAATCCTCTAGTAGATCAGTAGCATGCATGCGTAGTTTTGTCTTGATTGTAGGAAAAAATTTTGGAAGGAGCAGCAGCAGCAAGGGGATAAAATATCAACGGAGGATCTACTTCAACCGTCGATAAAAAGGTTAGTTGATTCTTCCCATGTTTGCCTGAGAAAAAGGGTTTTAGATTCAGGTAGAAGGTTAAAAGTTGTTTCTGAAGGGTCATGATCTGTGTACAAGTTTAAAGCCCTAGCTTGTTAGTCCGTAGGGTAGAATACCCCACAACAGAATTGGTGACTCCACTGGGGACATTTTACTCTTAGGGTTTTCGGATTTGGTTAAAGATCTTTTGGGTAGTTTAAAGAAGTTCAATTTATGTTTCTTTGTTTATTTTGTTGCCTGTTAGGTCAATGCTAGCAGGGAACCTAGTTATCAATACCAGTTTTCCTTGACTGACGCTTGACATTCATTCTCGGGACACACAGAGGTACCCACGGCCTGCAAAAGCCCTGCCCATGGGTAACCCGCGCCCTAAATTTCTACAGCCCATGGTTGACCACTTGCTGTAGTGGTTTTAGTAGCATGTAGAGCCTAGGAAGCTTAAGAGGTAGTCTCCTCTTCCCTGTCAGAAATTTATCTTCTCAGGGGGCTTTCTGGATCCTGTCTACGTTCTGATTTGTTTACTGTCTTGCTTTCAGTCTGCCTTGTTGTTTTGGTTACTCTTAGCATTTGTTTTCTTTTTTTGAAAATTTTTCTTTTTCTGTTGAAGTGCCAGCATCCAAGCCTTTTAGAGACCCTGGTTGTCAATACCAGAGGCCTCTTTCAGGTCTGGGCTGCCTGTGTTTGATTTTTTCTCATATTTCATACCTACCCGCGGGCTGCTTCAGTTCTGAGCGCGGGTACCCGCGTGCTATTATAACTCATCCCGCGGTTGACCGCGTGCTGTCTCAGTGACAGTCGCGGGTCTGTTTGGTTTCCTTTCAGCCTGGGTGGGGCATTTATCCCCTCCTGTGGTGATAAGTGCTCCTTTCAGGGTTTGGAGTCTGGAGCTGCACAGTTAGCAGGTTAGGGCATCTTATCCTTAGCCTGTGTTTGTTAGTTAACATTTTGATAGAAAAGACAAAAGAGAAAAAATATTAGATTTATGGTTTTTAGGCAAGTGTTAGAATTGGTGTTGTTGTGATTGCTTTGTTGCATTTTTTTGCTCTGATTCTGTTTGCGATCTGTGCTTTAAGCCAGAGTTTTCTTTTATTCTCTTGGTTTTGTTCTTGTCATCATTTTTCCTTGTTGTGTTATTTTCCAACGAAATAAAAAACAATTTCCTGTTTCATCTTCTTCTTGGTTTGAGGATTGTGTTGTTGCATCAATAGCTAGGAAAGAAGTCTGTTGCATAAGTTTTTGCAGTGCATGTCAAGTATAAGTAGCTCGCAGATCTGAGTGAAAATCCTTCATATTTACTGCATAAAATCTTAGTAATTTCAAAAAGAAAAGAAGTCTTTCATTGAAAAGTTGTTGGTTTTGCATTTTAGTAAAAGTTTTTGTTTCCACGCATTTTTTGTGCATTTTGCGTTGAGTCTTTTTACACACCATCAGTTTCACTTTCGCACCTTATGACTTAAGAAGCCCATTAAAAGCAACACTAATTAAAATCAAGTAGACTTTTCTGTTTGTAGGGTGCATCCACTAGCTCGGGAATAAGGGCCTTGGAATAGGTTGGAGAGTAAATTCTTCGAGGCCACCCAAACTAAACATTGAAGTCTATCACTTAGGGAGTGTAGAAGTCCAGTTACGGAAAGTTATTCAAGACCCCCCTCTAACATAGGGGCTAAACACGAGGTCGCGTAAGGAAAGGCAGCGGAGATAACCCCTCCAAAGCTGGACTAAGCGTTGTGGAGAACACATATAGAGGATCTGTTAAGGGATTTCGTCGTTTGCACTTGCCACAGAGCTTCGTGGATCTTGAATCCGTTCGAGGTCCTCAGTCGTCTTCCAGAACACTTGCTCTCGATACCCTTGACAGGTTTCGGGCTTGATACCCTGCTCATTGTGGTCTACCCGACTGCCGACTATACCCGCCTGATAGTTGTTCACGTGCTGGCAAACTAGTTGTCTATCTTTTCTAGGGACATACACAGGTGACTGCGGGGGTATACCATGGTACCTAGGATGGACATCGGACCAACGCTTTGCAGAGTAGACCCAGAGGGTGCTTCCGTATTCAAGTTGCACTTGCACCGGTAAGGTACTCTAGTGTTGGTTGTTGTAACTGTTCTTCCTACTAATATAGTGCTTGCTTGATTTATCTTCTAGGGGCTTTCTTTTAGTGCGTGTTACTATTTGTTCGTGAAGAATACCTTAGCGTGTCATGAATCTTCTCACACAGTGGAGGATTCGGAGCTCCGCCGGTCACGAAGGCTTCTGGGCCTGCCACCGGTTATACTGGAGCCACCCCCGCCACCATTGAGGCGAAAGCTAGATCATCAAGGGTCTTTCGAAGCAATCGGGGCTTTTGATCCCGAACAACCCCCCGAGGAATCGACCACCAATATTGGATTGGTTGAAACCTCCAACATTGATACTTGGCCAGACGTTATTGTGCCAATTCAATTTTACAAAATCCTGTCAGTGCTTAACCCAGTTATGGAACAAATCACTTCCTCTGGGACTTCTTCCATTCCTGCCATTGTTACTACCACAAGAGAAGCTTCTCCTAACTTACCTTTGTCGGCGGTCCAGGCCACTACGGTCTTGGCCGCAACTACGTCGCATAGTGGACCGACCCCATCTATCGCAGCGGCCACACCTCTTTACACACCTAGCGCGACAGGCGCTCCGTTTTCATACGGTATGCCTAGTTAAGGTACTAGTCCTGCACTCACTTCATCCACTTTCCAGACTTTGGGTCTGGGGGCAGGGAGCTCTAACTCTCCTCTGCAAGGTCAAATTGGGGGCATTCCTATCCCTTTCAATGCTTTTCCTTACGCTGGAGGTCATATTCCTCCTTCGTCCCCTTCGCTCGGTGGATCGCATCAGCAGTTCGTCAAGCATCCTGCACACACAAGTCCTTTTGGAGCCGGGAGTCAAGGAACACCTGCGCAAAATCAGTCGATAGGTTCGTCACCATTTCTTTGGAACGGGACGTTTGGTAATAACACTATAACATCCACTGCTTTCCCATCTGGGGGCACACCTATATTTGGATAGTTTACACCGGCACAGGGTACTATTCCTACACTGGGGGCACATATACCAGGACCTTGGAACTCAGCACAATGATCCGCTCCATCCTCTGGAATGCCATTCTAGGGTAACTCTTTCCACAGCCATTGGAACCCCAGACAGACTTCTATGCCTCTTCCATCAGGACCGGCATGGGGTAATCCATCCCAAAGTCCATCAAACATGATGAATGCCCAACATCCTATGTCCTTCATGGGGAATCAACAAATGATGTCTCCTCAAATGAAAAACCCTTACGCTGGTCAGGGCCACGGTTTCTACCAGAACCCAGGCCAGCAACCAAACTTTTCCTGGCAACCTGGTGCCAGCCCAACTCCAGGACCCTCTTATCCCAGCTATCAACAGCAACCTAAACTCCCTTTCTTGGCGACGTTACACTTGCCAGATTTAACACGGTTTTTGAATGATCCTATCTGTCACGATCCGCATTGGCCTCCTATGCCGACGAAGTTGCCTTCAGACATCCCAAAGTTCGAGGCCAAGCCTAACGAAGATCCAGGTGATCACGTGACTACTTTCCACTTATGGTGCTCATCTAACTCACTGAAAGATGACTCCGTCCAATTGCAATTGTTTCAATGCACTCTTATCGGGAGTGCCGCGAAATGGTACATAGAGCTTGATCGTTCACGATATTCCTCTTTTGGCGAACTGGTGATGGCCTTCCTTAACCATTTCCAGTTACCTGTGAGATACGACGCCGGCACAAAGTTGCTAGCCAATTTCGAGCAGATGTCAGCAAACCATTTCTCGGATCATATTCGAGAGTGGTGACGCCAAAAGAGTCTTATCAAGGTACCTGTCCCACCAGCATTCTTGCTTGAGTGGTTCCTTAAGTATTTAGTTCCGCAGTTATCCAAAGACATCGCAACTTCAGGGGTCTTCTCCGAAGAAGATGCCATAATGAGAGCTCAACATTTTGAGCTTATTTATTCTCAGTCTGGTCTATTGTACACCATCCTGCTGGATGCACCACGATCAATTCTGGACAAAACCAGACAGAGAGCTGGACCACATGCCGATGGCATCATTGGTTCAGCACAAACCAAGCCCGCTGAGCAATTGACAAAACAATTGCAACAGTTATCTATACAACACTCAGTGGCCAGCCAGACTACTGCTTTGGCTGCTCCTCCTACTCAAACATCGGAAGTACACTCCGTACAAACGACTAACCCAAAGGCCAACCAGCAGCCCGAAGGGAAGAAAAAACAACGCAAGAAGAGTAAAGGGGATAAGAAACTAAATGATAACGCTGGCGAGGGCACCACAGAAAGGAAGAAGGAAAGGTACCCATGCAACCTATGTGCAGAAGACCACCCAACCCATCTATGCCCTCGACTTGCAGAGGCCCAGAAGTTTGTCACACAGCAACAGCAAGCCATGTTGACTAATCCCTTTCAGCATGGGCAAAATTTAACTAAAGCCTCTGAAAATACCGAGGGGGGCAGCCATGAAAACTGCCCTCCCCCAAACAATTCATCTTCCGTGAACGTATATATGATGAAAAGTGACGCCTTCATTACGACTAGAGCTCATGATTATAGAAAACCAAGTGCCTTTGAGAAGGGAAAAGAAGCCGAGATCCCATCTCTTCCCCTACAGATCAAGAAGATGTTGGGTGAAACAATGACTCGCATCCCAAAAGGTGCGTTTAAACGAGCTTCTCATAATCCAAATGCAAGGGCCACCCAGAAATACTCTATGGTGGGAGATTTGTCACAAACCCCTTGTGCTATGTCTGCTTTGGAAGTCCTCCAAAGTTGCCCTGCTCAGAGGAAAGCCTTGTTGACTTCTTTAGGCTCTACTGAGACCTGTAACCCGGGTACCATTATGTTAGATACGACTGACTTGAAACCTCGTTTGCCTTACCACGTCGCGTTTCAGATAGTAGTGGCTCATCCCACGAAAAATTTTACATGGAATATCTTCCGCACGATGGTAGACGAGGGCGCTTCAACTTGCATTATGTCGTTAGCCTGTTGGAAAGCCATT
Source organism: Picea abies (assembly GCA_900067695.1). Lineage (NCBI taxonomy): Eukaryota > Viridiplantae > Streptophyta > Pinopsida > Pinales > Pinaceae > Picea > Picea abies. Next base: position 2,274 of record CBVK0102565365.1, on the reverse strand, counting down.
GGTCAACCTGAGTTGTCTCTGTCACCTACTCTCCTCACTACGTTCGATGGTTGTTCTTTCCGACCGCATGGCATCATCCCTTCTTTCCCTGTGCAGTTAGGAGGGAAGACCGTGTGCGTCGAAGTAGAGTTAGTCGACGCCCCCATCGATTACAATCTATTGTTGGGTCATAGTTGGACTTACGCAATGCAAGCAGTGGTCACTACAGTTTTCCGAGTCTTACTATTTCCACATGAAGGCCGGATAGTGACTATTGATCAATTGTCCTTCCCTCGACCTGACCCAGCCTTGGGGGCATCCACGGTTCCCATGGTGGATAATCCTCAAGCCGGTGTCATCAATGTAGGAGTGGGTTTGTGCCCATCTTTGATGGGTACCTTCGACTACCCACCTCCTCAAGGCGATGTCAAGTTTATATCGACTCACCACAAGGCTGAGATTTTCCATGTTTCGTCGTTCCACACGACTTACTTTTAGGATCCGTGGACTCTTCCTTCCCCATCAAACACGATGGATGCGACAGGGCATGCGGGCATGTCTACGCCCTTGTCGGCCGCTGAAGTAGCGTACTCTTTGGTTCAGCAAACTTCAGCTACTCCTGATCCAATTCCCACACCAGAGTTGGATCCACTCCTTGAGCCTATCTGGGCTCAGGATTCTCTTGTCAACATTGATTCGTTAGATTTAGTCTTGCATTCGGACGAATCCATAATCGAAGAAATGACTGGTCCAGACAAACCCTGGGAAGATCTTCATCACCGATCATTTTTCCTCCTAGAATTACACCGAATCGAGGTAGGAGAATTCACTATCACCATGACGGGAGATCAGCCTTGTCCCATTAACCTCTTAGATACACAGGATATTTATGCTGAGGTAAATATGGCAACTATCATTGAAACGATACCTATCAATATCTCCCGAAACCCTGGCGTTGTGGAAAATGTCTTCGTCAGAGCAGATTGCTCCCCCAAAGAGACTCAGATTTACATAGATATTTTCAAAGAATGTCGTGACATTGTTGCTGGGTCTTACGAAGCGATACCTAACATCGACCCAAAAAGTTTCGATCATGGGCTACCTTTGTTGTTCTTCAAGCTAGCTTTGAGACCCAAAAGAAACATCTGGCAAGACTGCATTTATTCTTTTCGATCTCGTCCGGATTAACTGAGAAAAGCAACCATCATGGAGTCTTCTTTAAGCCCTTTTCAGACTCCTTAAAGATGAAAAGATTGTCGAGTGACCTTGTTTCTTCACACTCGTTAAACTGGTCCAGAAGAACATTCCTTAAACGGGTTTCCTTTTAAGCCCTTTTTAGACCCTTTAAACATGAAAAGATTGCCGAGCGATCTTGTGACCCTTCACGCTCGTTAAACTGAAATTTGAAGTCACGTCTGTCCGGCGGTAGTTTACCCTTTTTTCGGTCCGGACGGTCAAATGTACGAACAAAGGAGAGCTCTATTGAATTTCCATTCTTTAGAAGAGTATCCTCAGGTATAATTTTATTCCTTTTTCGGGCCTGAGGGACTAAATTTATGAAAAAGAAACCCCCCCGGAGTCCATAGTTAAGCTCTTTTCAGACTCCCTAAAATTGAAAAGATTGTTGAGTGACATTATTCTTTCACACTCGTTAAACGGTCCAGAAGAACATTCCTGACGGAGTCCATAGTTAAGCTTTTTTCAGACTCCTTAAAATTGAAAAAATAGTCGAGTGATCTTGTCTTTGTCACACTCGTTAAAATGGTTTTGAATTGACGTCTAGTCGGTGCTAGTTTACCCCCTTTTAGAACCGACTAGGCTATTGACGAAAAAGGTACCCTAATGGAGTTTCCTTTTATGCTTTTTCGGACTCTCTAAATATGAAAAATCACCGAGCTTCCCTTCTCTGGGATCGTTAAACTTACATCGAAGGACGTTACCATTGTGTGTTCTGTCAACCGCACTTGCATCCTTTACCCATCAGCCTAGTAATAGTTTGCTTGTGTGTCTTAACACCTTTGGCCACTCGAGGATTTTTCCCGAGTATCATTTCCTAGAACATCAGTCTTGTCCTTGTGCCTTGAGCTTGTATGTTTTCTATGCTCGTTCCTCCACTATAACGTAATATTCCTTTATTCTTTTTTTTTCAAAATATTCAAAAAAAGAACAAAAAAATCAAATATACCCCAAAAAGAGGATGGGAAAAGTATTTTCTTTATTGGCAGCATTATGAGTCACCCTTGGATAAAGCACATCTTTCTGTTTGATTCTTCGAACTTTGGGATGTAGTACGAC
>CBVK0102565362.1:0-33129 GCA_900067695.1 Picea abies | reverse complement strand
CTTCTTCTTTGGTGCCTAATAGGAGACACCTCTGGACTACTTATGGAATATTCAGATGGATAAAATTTCCTTGTTGAGTGAGGTGAGTGATGTCTATGAGTTTTGATATTACTTCTTGAATAACCATCTCTTTTGTAGTTATCTCTTCTTTCATGATATCTTCCCTCTTCCTCTTGTCTTGAGTTTGATCCATTCTTTGTTTGCCTCTGCCACTGATTTAAGCTTTGCATTACTTGAACATTTATATGATTTTGATCTCTTATCAGTCTCTCATTGTCTTATTTGTAGCTATGTACTTCTATCATCAGGCTTCTCACAGTCTCTATTAATGTTTCTTGCTCCCCTCTGCCCTGGTGTCCATTTGATTCTATCTCTGCATTACCAACACTAATATTTCCTCCTTTGGCCTCTTTATCATGGTTGTAAGCTCCATCTCCTTATTCCATTTCTTGAATATGTATTCTTATAATGAAATGATATTTTTGTACCCCCTAATTCTGCAAAATGTGGAAGCAACCATTTTTGTTAGAAATAAGGATATCATAAAAATTTGTCAATTAACGTTACATGTCCTTTTTTTTCTGCTCAATTTATGAATATTTATGTCACAATTATCCCAATTATAATAATTCCATGTTATTATCCTATGAATTATATTTCCAATGACTTTACTCTTTCCCCAATCCGATTTCTGAGCTTAAAGTTATGGCTTCCTGAAAAAACCACTTTCACCCTTTTTATGCATTTTCTCCATTGGTGCAATTTTATTGAAGTGTCAACCTTTGTCAACTGCAAAAGAGAATATATCAGGAACTAGAGAAACTTTTATATGAGGCACATATCATTAAAATGACAATGAATTCATATAAACTTTCATATTTTCAATCTGATACTCCAGTCAAAAACTACAACAATATGGAATCTGCAACTTTGTCCTTTTTCACTCATTTTTCCAGACTTGGAATTTTTGGAAAAATTGGCTCTCTCAATATGTGCACTTTTGGAATATTTTCACTAAAAAAAAGTTATTTTTCATGATGAGTGTATAAAATGTTGAGTAAATAAAAAAATTTCAGTTTTGTGATCTGGGGTCACTTTTCCTCTGAAAATCTAAAAAATCCCAAAAAAGTGGCCCAAAATACTGGATTTTTACCTATTTCAGTATCCCCATTTCAATCCCCTTAGGATTTATCCAGTTCCTTCATGGGTTATTTATTTATCTTCTTTTTGGACACTCTCAATGAATTTCAGCTTAATCTGGACCTTTTACAATGATTTGAACCTAGATCTTTAAAAACCATTATTTCATAATTTTTGACAAATTCAAGCAGAAATGGGCAATGACCCTCTCTGGAACTTTTGTAGAGATCATATCAGTAGAAAAAACCCATAACTTTCATCCAAATATGGCATAATATGCTCGAGTTATGGACAAAATAAGAAAATGGCGAAGAATCGAGCTCAAAAGCGACTCTGAAAAGAGGGTATCAAAGAATATTCCCTTTGATACCATCACGGATTTTCATTTAGAGTTAAAAAAGTAGGTAATTTTTTCCACTTTGGCCAGAGGGTATCGAATAATATTCCCTTTTGATATCGTTAGAACTTATAACTCAGAGTTCAAAAGTTAGGGAAACTTCGCTGCTCCAAAAAGGGAGGGTATCGAAGAATATTTCATTCTCGATATTGTCGAAACTTTTCAATCAGAGTTCAAAAAGTAGGTAACTATCACCACTTTGACCAAAGGGTATCAAATAACATTCCCTTTCGATACTGTAAGAACTTATAACTCTAAGTTCAAAAGTTAGGGAAATTTCACTGCTCTGAAAAGGGAGGGTATCAAAGAATATTCCCTTCTCGATACCGTCGAAACTTTTCATTTAGAGTTCAGAAAGTAGGTAATTGTCGCCACTCCTACTAGAGGGTATCAAAGAATATTCGCAATTGATACCATTGGAACTCTTATGAACGATATCTTTCGAAAACTCCTTTATGAAAAACACATCTCAGCGAGATCTGACGACTGAGAATGATCTCGATTGATCTAACGGCTCTCGTTCATTTGGGATCCTACCATCGAATTCTCTTCATGCCTGACTTCAAAGTCCTTCTGAAACTTCCTTCCCGAAGGCATGTTGGGAACACCCTTCTCAGACCTCTAAGATTGAATCTTGTCCGTTGATTTCCTCTGACTTCCCAAATGACTGAAAATGAACGAGGACTATTGATTTACCTCATTTCTCAAACCCCAAAATGAATCTCATCCTTCGATCTAGTAACCTTTTCAAACTTCCAAAACATTAATATTTTTAAATTTTTAAAGAATGAATATGGGTCGTTAATTGCAAGATCAGACATGATCTCGACCATAGATTCTCTGAAAGATTCCCCACGCTATTGTAACCTTTAAAATTATGATTTTTTTCAATCTTCCAAGTCGAATTCAACTTTGCAAATCCACAAATCAAATCCATTAAACCTCTCAAACAATCTGAATCGTTTAAACACGTTTTTTCTCACAAATTTGGGGATTTCACTCTAATTTTTCTACGATTTTCCACAAAATTCATACCAGTTGAATCAGTAACCACGAATCTTCCCCATTCACACCCATTCTAGCCCATACAAGTCTGGTGTTTCAACTAGAAGCTCTGATACCAATCTGTAACATACCCAACCACTCACAGGCTAGCCACGCTACCTCAAAACTCACTTCTGAACCAATTTCGAATTCTGATAAATTTTTAATTAATAAAGAGGCATGAAATATTCACATGCAAAGATCAAGATTCATGCTGCAACATAAAAGAAATGAATATAATTCCATACATGGAAATAACCAACAAGAATGCATAGTATAAACATGAATCTCACAGATAGTAATTAATACATAGTGGAAAAATTACACAGGTAAATAAAACCATGATAGAGAGCACTTATCTTTAATGAAATGCATCACCAACTAGTTTCATACCAAGGATGTTCCACCCAACCGTAGACATTGTTGTTCTAAGTATCAACAAAAAAGTCACCCCCGAGTCAGGGCTATGAATCCAAAAGGATGGTTCCAGAGTGTCACTCAGCTTCCCAACCCAGTCAACACTCAAGCTCTCACAGGTTTCTCAACATACACAACAATCCAAGGTACACCAACTCTCTTCTATCCAGCTTGCACAACCCAATATAAAGAACCCTCTTCTATGCCACGCAGTCCCTCAGGTTATCCAACTCCTTCTAGGGCTCCAATGCATTTAATCAAGAATATCCATGCTTGGAATCTCAAGATTCACAGTTGTGAGAAAAACTCAACACATGCCAAAGAATCTCAAACATGCAAGCATTAATTCATGTCTAGAATATACCAGCATTCATTACAGACAACAAATCCATGGCTCCTCTCCAACAATTCATTTTTCTTTCCCAATCCAAGATCAAAATGAATGAGGAATGATGAGTGGGTGAAAGAATGAATGGAGAGAGATCAAAATGAAAGGTGTGAACAATGAACAATGAACAATGAGTGAGTGAGTGAGTGAACCCCCAAATAGACCAACGACGGGTTTAGATATTTCTTGGAATTAAAGAACCACATGGCCTTTCCCTAAGAAGCTCATGTAACTGATATTCTCCATTAAGACAAAAATGGGTAAATAAAATATAAAATAAATACTTCACCCCTCAATCCCCCTCTCTTGTGGAATCATAGCCCCCTATAACTCTTGTCCTTGTCCGTCTAGCAACCAATGATGTACTTATTATTAATAATGATCAAAACATTACATTTCCTAGGCACACTGGCCTCTTTTAATTGTTTGGGCACTCTGGCCTTTCATAAATTAACAAAATACATTATCTAATATGGGGCTCAAAACTGGGGTATTACAATATTGCATCATTCTATAACATTAACTTCACATTCTAGAAAAATAACATTGAATGTACAATATTCAAGAGTGTACTATTCATTCTTTCTATTACACCATTCTACTAAGGATTGTATGGAATAGTGGTTTTATGATTAATCTCATGTTGGTGAAGATATCTTTCAAACTCATTATTATTATATTCCCCTCAATTATCAGTATGAAGAGTACCAATACAATATTGTGTTCATTTTCAATCCATATATGAAAGTTTGTAAATGCTTGAGCTTTATGTTTCAACAAATAAACCAAACACATCTGGGTGTAGTCATTAATAAAAGTCATAATATATTTATTACCAAAAATAGATGCAATATGCATGGGGCCACAAAATTAGAGTGTATAAATTATAGTTTTCAACATGCTCTCAAAGTGGAATCATGAAAAGGCTACTTGTTGTGCTTATCGAGGATAGAAGATTCACATTTCTTTAAATTCCTTGGAATGGTAGGAAAACTAGAAACACCATTTTTCTTCAACATACAAAGAATATCATAGTTCATATTCCTAAATATAGCATGCCACAAGAGACTAGAAGACAATGTACCTTCATCACACTAATAAGGTATGAAGAATTCTATGTACTTGCAAATGTTCCTTCCAACTTCAACAATTTGTCATCCTCCCATCTTGTCATGACAAACATGTTGCTGAAATACCTCCTTATTTAAATTTTTACATTGAACATGCGAATGGAATGGCCTTGTTGTTGAATTTTCACAAGAGACAACATGTTCCTTGCAACTCAAGAAGAAAGAGAACATCATGCAAAGCAAAATATGAGAATCTAGGAAATTTGAGCTTGATGGTGCCAATTCCTACAGGTTTGAAATTGTATCTATTGCAAAGTATAGTACACCCTCAACATTGTCATTCAATTCTTCAAAAAAATATCTTTGGAATGTCATGTGGCAAGTAGCACCAGTGTGAAGCAACCAAGCATCTACCCAAGAATCAAATGAAATTTTGAACAAATCTTCATTTATGCTAATATTTCAATGAGAAACAACAAAATGAGTGGATTCAAGAGCTTTAAATTTTTCTTCCTTTTTTTATTGATGTTATTTGATCTTCTCCCATGGGATTCTACATGTATTCTCTTCATTTCCATTCTTTTTGAAACGAACATAATCAAGGTTAGATCTCTCACCTTGATTATGCAAATCCCCCCCACCTTTGAAATTCTTCTTTCCACATCCTCTCTTGGTACCTTCTCCTCTAAAAAAATAATGTGATTGATTCTTCCCTTTTTTATCAAGGCACACAGTCTCTCTAGTGGGATGAATTATCTTTTTCCAAAAATCTTTTTGACATTCTGCAAATTTTTCCACCAAAGAGTCAAAATCAAGAGACTTCAGTTGTTCATTATCTTGAAGTGATTCAAGATAATGATAATATGTGGTGTAGAGGGCCTTGATGAATTCCATGAGAGAAATGTCCATATTCACACCAGTAGCATCAATGTCATGATTTATGGCTTTAATTTTGGATGCTAAAGCCATGGGATTATTATCCTTCATCTCTTGGTTGAAGAGCTTCATCAACAATTGAAGTAGGTCCAAATATGAGTGTGACTCATACAAATATTTAAACTTCTTCAAATCACTTCAATAATATTTTATGGATCTGATATGATGGCTCACTTCTTCATTTACATAAGAAAAAAATCAAGGAATATGTTTTATTGTCCTTATTTGTCCATATGGCAAGCTCTTTATCTATTGTGGGTTTGGTAGGTTTGTTATCAACATCACAAATGCCATCCCAAATATCATTTAAGATTGGTAGGTTTGTTATCAACATCACAAATGCCATCCCAAATATCATTTAAGATAAGGGTAGCTTGATCTTCCTTGACCGTTCTAGATAGTTCTCTTTTCCACCGAGAACCACACCAACAATTGAAACAAGAGAATGCATTTTTTCCACCAAGTGTTCCTCACAATCCAACTTTTTGTTTCAAGAAAAAAAAGAATGACAAGTTTTCTTGTTGGGTCAAATACTTCAAATATCATAAAAATACAACCATAGAATTTAACTTCTCATGCAATCCTTCAAGAATGATTAAGTTCTAATTTTAATGTTTATTACAATATTTTCAATGTTGTCTAGAATAGGCCAAAATGCAAAAGGAGAATCACCCAAATAATTTAGACACATCTCAAGCTATTGTCATACATTGTTTACAACAAAAATGATTTGGTATCACATTGCCTAGAATATTGATTTGATAAATATGCCTCACAGTTTATGATGGAAACAAACTAATTGAACATCCAAATCTAAAATACACTGAATTTTGTTGGAAAGTGTGTTCAAATCAACTCCAAAAATTTCTTGAATCACCAAATTCCACGTGAGTGAGGAGAATGTGGCTTGGTAGAGAGGAATCCCACATGAAAAAAATCCTTACTATAATCTAATTATCATAATTTTAAAAAGAATAATGAACCAAACCTACAAAAATACTTCCCTTCAACAAATTGATAGCTTCTATAGAGTTTCCAAGTTTGTTGAATCACTCACTTTGATTAATTCATTGCCAAAAACAAAATTGTACATGATGACTATTTCAAGGAAAATTTACATTGTGGCCTGATTATTTTGAATACAATGAAATGTGAAGCAAACACCAAATGAGTATATATTAGTGTGTTAAGCACTTTTATATCGACCCATCACAATCTTTGCAATATGAGTGTATACAAGCTCAATGACCAACAATTAGATTAGATTAGGGTTTCTTGGAATGTGAGTAGAAAGAGCATCAGTATGGAGGAATTGCAAATGGCCATGGAAATTATGGTGGGGCGATTCTAGACCACTGTCGAGCCACTGCAATAAATTCCCAAGAGAGGTTCGATGAGAAAAAAACATGTGCAAGCATCACCATGTGGCTACTTAGAAATGTATAAGGGATAATCATAGGTAACAACTTTACCTCTTATTAAAACATTATATTTTATCCTTTTCCATGAAGACCAATGAATAACCTCCCTCAAGCCACTCACACACATCCATTTTTCAACTTCTTCCTTGTTCCTAATTTCATTGCCATGTTGGACAGTCTCTCCAAGGATGGATTGGTGTAGGAGATCATGGAGTTATCAAAAGTAGCAACTACTTTAATACCATTGATAGGTTGGGCATTGAATAAGTCAACACAATGTGCAATTTATTAATAGGATATATATAAATACATTGACATGACCTTTGATTTCTCGAGTTAGATGATTATTCCTATTCACCTATAACTCTTCACATTTCTTAGTTACAAAATTTACAAGACACCAATCCTTAGGATTGGGTATCTAGCATATATCAATATGGTGTTTGTTTGATACTACTCTAATATACATAGAAGCCTACTTTGTATGAGGTAAGCATACAAATTAATGAATAATGATAGAAACTAAGTATAACATGTACATCATATTCTGAAATTACAACTACAATTCATCATGTTGTGTTATCTTTTCTATTGTTGTATGTTTTTTTCATAAAAATTTCACATATTTTTGTAAACCAATGCTTGAGATAGTTTTCCATAAACTTATTAAGAATGATGTTCTTGGATGTACTACTTTGATTCTTATACATTAAGTGGAAAGTACATTTATATGTCATTTCCTCAAATCCTTATAAAATCATTTCCCCTTTCATTGGATGGTAATACTTCTCCCACATTAATTAGGACCAATTCACCATAATTTTATTTTCTTTACATGGGTTTTCTTCTTAGGATGGAACCACAATATATCTTCATCGTACCCATTATTTTCCCCATTCACGCATACATTTTTGGATATGTGCAAATTTCTCGTAAATATGATTATAAAATTCAATAAATAATACAACACAATAATGTGTCATGTAAATAACTCCCTGATATAGCTTAATTTATCTATAACATTTTGTTTAATTTGTGTCATTCTTCTTCATTGATTTTGCTTATTATGTTTTCAATTTTATTCATATATTTTTCATATACAATACATGTATCACTACAACATTTTAGAGAATATATCACGCGAATTAAAATGCAAGTTGCCACCAAAACAATTTATTTTCTAATTTTTCTTTTTTGTGCTTTTTCTCTTCTAAGCGGAAACTGTATGGTAATGTGAATTGTAAGGTGATATTTTTATTTGTAAATGCATAAATGTACCCCCAAAATGCCCATAAGTTCCCCTACTCAAATGTCCGTAATCTTCCCATTTGCCCATAGAAATATCGTCATTTTCAACAACAATAAGATACACAAATGTTACAACATCCATTAAAGTGTGTATTTAATTTCTCTCAATTGAATATTTAATTACATATTTTGTTACGTATTCAGTTTCATATTTAAGGGATTTGTATAAGAGTTCATGAATTCCATACTAATATCTAATGCAGTTTCATTCCGATCTACTTTCAAATCTTTCACTTCAATGCCTCCATTTCTATATGGATTTAAACTGATTAAAATATAAAATAGAAACATAGGTTATTGTAGAATTTTTCCTATGTTGTCACCTCTTCTTGTTGTAAACTATGATGATACCCTATAATCTACAAATAACAATAGAATAAGTTCTAGTCTATGTACATGGAATTTGTTGTTCGATCCTAGAATCAATTAAGAAGATCAACATTAGCGACATGAAAATGAACCATGTTCACTTTGAAAGAGGTTTGTCAACATACAATGGTGTCATTATTAAGATGCACAATGACTCTAAAATGTTGATCATATATTTGGATGTACAAAAGGGTTTACAATTTTTCCTTTTATTTTTAATTTTTTTACAAGGACAATAAATAGACCTACCTACTATCACCGAGGAGACCCGGGGTCAAGTAAAAGGGATTACTTCTATAAACCTTAGCTTAGATCAGGTACCCACAATCCACACTAAGAAGTTTATACGAGTTTTGAACCTGGGTGGGCCCCTATAATGGAAAACTTAAATCTTCCAGAATAGGATAGCTAAGGTTTAATGATGTTGTATCACCTAATTATTTTTCAAAATAATAGGAGTTGAGCAGAAGAGAATTACAAGATATTGAAATAAATGTTTCATTTAAAGTATTTAGGGAAGTGAATTTTGGGATGAAGGAAACCAACTATAGTTGAATATCAATAGAGGATTGTTGGCCATTATTCGACATGGAACTATGGTTGAATAATATTAATTGTTATCTAACAAATATTTTTCATAGTGAATGTTTTCAATCATGTTATTGACTATGTTGGATGAAATCTAAATCCCTAATTTTTTGTTTTATAGTGCAAGTATGATAAATTTGAACAACTTTGCAAAGGTGCACTACTAGTTGATTTTGTAGTGCAATTTATTCTATCACAATACAATCACAAATTAATCGAAATAATAAAGAATCTTTTGCATTCATGTGAAAAAATTATGCATAGGGTGATGAAATATATCAATATTTGTAGGTTGATTGAAATTCAATATGCCATGGAAAAATTAGAGTGACTCATTGAGAGAGTGTTGGGTCTATAGCCCATTGTTTCCAGACTAAAACACTAGTTATTGTGTATACTTTGTTTGAGTGATATTTATAGTTTTACCTATAAAATGTTGCATGATTATATTGAACTTTGATTCCAACACAGTGAACCAATTCCAAAACAAAATGAATTTGAGTTGAAAGAAGTCTATGAATCATTGAATCACATATATAGAAAACATATCATCAAACATAATGAACTTCTATTCCACATAATGAATTTTCAACTAGAAGACAAATATGTACCAATGAATCCCTCTTCTATGCATCCAAGTCCATAGAGTAAAATAATTCATCCATGGTGCTAGTGCCTAGTTCAAATAAAAAAATTACTAGAAAAAATATTTAACATATAAAAAAACAATTTACAAATGGTGCATTACTAATTACAAAATGCATTATATGTAGTGTTTTTCCCTTTTTAAAGTACCAAACATAATGTGATGGAACAATTATTAACACTAGCTTGCATGGAGATTTATATTTAAATTTTATAATTTTCCTAGTACACTTGAAGGTAATGGTGCATTGCTAAACAATGCATCACTAACAAGAGAAATAGTTGCAAAACATCCAGTCCCTGTCTAATTGGTATATTTATGTGCCTGCAACATGTGTATTATGTGTCTAGTATGGGTGATATTAATACAAACATAACAAGTACAAGTGTGCGGAATCACCATGGAAATTATCACTAGTAGATGATTGTTGAACATTTATTTACATTTGTTTTATCGACCAAGTCCAATGGATCGATTCTTTCCCACATGGCGGAAAAATAGCTGAGTTTAATTTTGAATGATGAGGGTACATACAATTTGAAACAAACAATCATAAATTACATTTTTATTTTTTATTTTTAATTAAAAATCAATTAATTAAATATTTAAAAGTGACATTTTGAATTGCAAATAATAAATGGCTCTTATGTAAGACATAATATTCAACATGACCAATCATAAATTACATTTTTTTTTAATGTAATTTGATTAAATAGATATTATGTAACATCTTGGATTGCAAATAATGAATGGCTCTTATGTAAGACATAATATTAGACACGACCAATCATAAATTACATTTTTTTAATGTAATTTGATTAAATAGATATTAGGTAACATCTTGCATTGCAAATAATATATTTTAGTGTTATGTTTTTAAGAAAAAGTCAATGGATTAAATAAATAAATTAAAGGTAACAACTTTCATTACAAAGAATAGTGACCCTTAGTGGCCCTCATTATCTTTTTAGAAAATCAATTAATTAAATATATAAGAGGTGACATCTTGTAACAAATAATGAATTTCCCTTGTGAAGCTATATTCAATTTGATTAAATATCTAAGAAGAGGGTGAATTATAAATAAGCGATATGCATACGACATAGTTTAAAATTTGTTTCATTAAGATGTAGTGTCCCCCATCATTTAGAGAAAGGACCCCACACTTTCTCGAAGAAAGGAAAGGATTGGATAGGGTCTCTCATCTCTAGGGTTTCAGAGCAGATTATACAACGACTCTTAATCCTATTTACTTTAGGGTATCGTCCTTCATAGCTTGTTCATGGAAAATCCGTTTGATTGCCTTCAAAATTCATTTTCCAAAATTCTATAAAACATACCCACTCTACAACATTCTCTGGGAAAGGAGCGAATTCTTCCCACTTAAATCATATTTTTTTTTAATTAATTTTTACGAACTAGCATAATTTTTTAAGTAATTTTTAATTGTTATCTTATACCAGGAAAATAATGTCAAATCACAATGTTCTTAACCAATCATAAATTTAGTAAATGAAATCATAAAATTACTAAAATAATTTTGTTCATATTAAAAATTGGAAATGAAAATGGAAAAAGAAATAAAACAAATTAGTCCTCAACATAGTTTATCCACTTCAACTTGCTCCAAAATACACCTATTAATACAACAAAACTGACCATGTAATACTCGGTTTGACCGAAGGTCGTTGCTATAGTCCCTCGCGCGAGGCAGGGACTAATAAGCACCGAGAACTAGTGCGTGCAATAATGATGCTCTACATATTTATGTGTGCACCACCACCTATGAAAATTGTATCAAAGGATTATCAGTGCACCTACATAAGGTAACACACCATCGACAAATCCTTTGTACATCAATTATCACACCATATAACTTAGCAAATTTTAAATAAAAAAATAAAAAAATATTTGGTGCGCTTAAAATGTACAAGAGCATTGATATGCGATGGAGTCTATAAAAGAATCAATGGATGGTGTGATTCAAATGCCATGAATGCACCATTGAAAAATATTTTAAATTAAAATAAGTAAATTAAAGCTTACTTTTAGTTTTTAATCCGCTGAAAATGTAAATTGAGGGAAAACAATTAATTTACCTAGTCTCTTCTATGTCAAGGAGGAATGCTTTCCACGTAGAGAAAAAATGAAAAATCTGATATTGTTTGGAAAATTCCAAAACAAACACAAGTTCATTGTGGAAGTGAAGGAATTGAGAAATCAAGTAATATGGTAATAATGATCAACAAGGTGGTCATATAGGTAAGGGGACCATTAATGCTAGTATGGGTGTGAAGCACTAAATGAATGGTAGAAATGGATCTTTAGTTTGGGATTTTTTTTTTTTTTATCTTACTTTGATGTGCACAACAATAATACTCATCGAGGAGGGGGTCTTAGCTTGGCCTATTTATAAATTCTGTCCAATTGAAAAAAACAATAGTTTAGCTACAAAATGACTTATGTCCTTCATAGACACATTTATGCAAAATTTTACAATACCTTGAATAAATTTCCTTTTCATATTGGGCACAATCAAATAATCCTTTTTTCCTTAGTCTTTAACCACAAAAGTAAGGAAAATAGACATGATGCATCAATTATTGGTGAACCCCAATGACTTATAATTAGTAAAAAAAATTAAAATATTCCAAAAGAAAGGTTATCCCTAAGCATATTTTGAGCCTGGGAAAGTTATGGATTGTCCAAAAATTCACACTATAGATTGTGAATAAACTTTCACATATAGGTCATGAAATATCATACATCTAAATTCCATTCCATAGAAGTAACATCTCCTCCATCAACAATTCCAAATAAACATCCATGTATGTAACTTGATGCTTTCCTCGCACAATAAGAGACAACATTAAATGTTTTTTATGCACAACCATCCAATGAGTGATGTTATCATTTATTAGAAGAATGGGCCAAATTGTGTATTTTGTATACTATAAATATAATGGATTCACCCCATCCATCTCTAAGCTTAGCCTTACACTTCATTGTTTAGGTATAAATTTCTTAGGACATGTGTTATCTACATGTTTCATTACCTCAAAATATGAAGGGATGCACACAAATTCTTATCCACTTCTATATTTTGCATTCCAATCTATATATTCAACCAAATATTTACAATGAAACTTACATTGCGATCTTGAAAGTATGTACAAGTGGTGTAATACTTTTTGTGGGGCATTTTTTTTCTCTTTACATTAGAGTGGTGGTGACTTCATTTGCATTTTGGACTCATAGATTTGTCTTTATATTTTCCTTCATATAAGTTACAATATTTTGGACATGAACGATATACTTTGTACTCAACACCCAATAAATGCATGATATACTTTATAATCAACACCCAAATAAGTCAACAATTTTCTAGCCTCTTTACATATACTTGGAAGTACAGTTTTTGATGGTAGCAATTTATCCTACAACAAACTTTTCCAAACTAACATTATCATCTAAATAAATTAACAATCTAACAAGATTTAAGAACTTATAAAACACACTATACTATAGTGCACATCACATTTTGTACCTTAACAAAGAGGTAAAGTTATTTTCTGACCATCCACATGTTTCTTTCAAATTATAAAGAATTAGACCAACAATCAACTTAAATCACTTTGCTTATAAACCAATATAAATAAGGGTGTTTGTGCAACATCCATCATATTATCTAGTTCCATCCATATATTATTCATGTTCATCAAGTATTGATATCAACTTGATTTTGCTTACTTATTAGTTTTGAGTTTTTTCATTTGAAAACATCACTATGGCAGTGATCATAACCCTCAATTCCATCATAATGTGACATTAGTGTTGGGTTTTTGTTCCAAACTTGCATGTGTCCTTAACATTGGGGAGTTTAGACGCAGGGTTCATCCAGAGTTGACCAACAAAATCCCTAGAGCATCAGCATATCAATCCTCGTCCAAGGTTGAGGAAGGTCTCACCCAAGACATAGAGAGGATCATAGAGACCATAGGGTATTGTGTCAGGGATGAAGGACTAAACAAACCATGATCCATCTGGGATGGAATTCACACATTTCATATCCAACAAATTACTATTATTAATAGGTAAAACAATACACAAAAATATCCAAATAACACATTATAGACGCACAATAGATCATAATTGTTGCATCTTTATTATTCCTTTCATATTTTTCAACACAAGCATATGGTAAACAAAATATATTCAACAACAACAGAGTCACACATCTCTTGTGATATAATTCTCCGTAAATACAACATATTATGCAATTCATATCCTTTTAAGACTTTAGACATATGAAATACTTAGACTTATATTCAAAAGCATTACAACATTACAAAAAATATCAAAGTGAGCTTGATTATAACAACTCAATGGATCTCATCTAACCATTTAAATCTATCTTTGATGTCGCTACTTCCTTTTATAGTTTCTCTACTCGAGAGATCTGCCTCTTGTTTCTTTGCTCCACTCACTCCACTAACAAACTGCCTCGCATGCTTTTGGTACCTGCTTGCAGTCCACGTAGCCTTCAAGAATCAAGGAAATCTTAATTTCCTCACCAACTCATATTTTGTTAGCTCCACAATCCCTTGTGTTGTTGGTCATAATCATTCGATAATATTTCCCAAAATTTCCCTTCTTTATTCTAGTGTGCGGTGTCTTGATTTCCGGTGTGCCTCAAAACTTAAACCAACACACATATTTCATATCTTAGAATTGGCGTGCAATATCAAAAATCGGTCCGTTGTGCACTCCTTACCCTTCTCTATACATTTAGCTTAAGCGTGCAAAAAATTCAGAATGAGCACACACAACTTTGTTTGTGCGTGTGTGTGAAATGAACACAAAAATTTAGCTGCCAACAAACCCCCACCATTATTAATTGGCTCATCCTTGAGCCAACAAATTCATGGAATGAACATCTCAATGGATGACACAGTGATTTTGATTTCCTGCACGGAATCCTTAAATTGGCGCTCAGGTTCATTAAAGTATCCCTCGAGCTTCTATGTAAGCTAAATAACTACCTCGACGTCCATGGTTGTGACCCGAGAGGATATCATGTCTATGTTGTTGAGTTTCTCAATGAGAGGGTCGAAAACAAAATGCACATCAGAGATTTTTGTAAACAAGGTCAATACCTTATCAACCACAACAATGATCATCTCAGACATACTCTATTGTTCATCTCGATATGTAGTGATGTCCTTTGTTTGCGTTGTGATGGATAGAATCATAGTGGCACGCTCACTGGGAGGTAAAGAAGACATATCTCACTTTTGTTGTGCGATGTCTACTTATGTCGTGCGAACTTGATCTGTGATTGTAGATACTTTTGACAGAGTTTGGAGATAGGTCCACAGGGAGAAGCCGTAGTTAACTAGTTTGGAGAATGCTTTCACCTATCGTTGGCTATTGTGGAGAGAAGCTTGTTCCAACTCAATCAGTTGTTGGAGTTGTGTGGCGGCTAGATTGGTGTGGTAGATTAGTTGACGAAGGGAGACGAGCTGTGATTCAAGATGTTGCAAGCAGGCATTTTCCGCTGAGATCTCAAATCCCAGAGGGATGTCGCACCCTTGTGCCGAAGTCATGGGAATCTTTGCATATAAGTTATCAACAACGCCAAGAAGGTCAGTGAATGATATACTAAGCTCAGTGTATGGGGCTTGGGAGGATGTGTGTGTCACACTTTTTGTTTCACACCTCCTTTGTAATGCTTAATTATCCTGAATTTCCTTTTGATATTTCTCGTGCATCTGGTTATGCACAACAATGTCTACCTAATGTTGGAGTTGTAACTGTATATGAGCGTGGCCTAGTTGGTCATTGTGCTCAATTAAATCAAAGATCAGGGTGGTATCATAGTATTGTATCATGGGATTTGGAACCGGTGCCGATGGGATACCACCCTGATTGGAATCAACTACAAGTAATGCTAGGGGGTCCACTCTAAGGACCCGAGTAGAGGTATTGGAATTAATGTCGAAAGATGACGACCATTGAGTATTCTCTAGGACTGGTGTTGCACCCCTGATTTGTCAACAAAGATGGTCAACATTATGCATATCCTTCAAATGCACTTGTTGTTTTAGAAACAATTGGAGTTTTAGCGAATCTATCAATGTGGCGATGCCTGGCACCATATCTATTGAACCTTGTTGTGTGAATGGGATGGTATTGCAAATAGATGGGTCAATCCATGAAAGATTACCCCCAACTGGGGTAGATTGTGTGTTCGGTTTCGTGGGATGGGGATCCAGAGAGAGCTTGTCATTTGTATCAAAGTTGAAGCCCCTTCCCTAGGGTATTGTGCACTTCTCTTCCTTCCACGTAGCTTCATCCTTCTTGTGGTATTTATTTCACTTAGTGCATGTTTCTAGAGTAGTTGTGTCCTTAGCAGGAAGTGGTTGGAGATGAGCGAGCCATTCAACCATGCCTTGTCAGATGTCTTCTTCCATAATGCAGAATGGGAGGAGTGACATTATCGTGCCCTGATTTTCAGAGGGATAGATGAACACATTATGGAAATTAAATTCAAATAAAAGGTAGCCATCATACATGTCCTTAAGGGTGTGTGGCATGCACTCTTGAGAAGTGGTTTCTTATATCAGTTGTTGGTACCAACTCTGAAACATATCATCGATGGAATGTTGGGTGCGAGGATCTTTGCTCTCATGCATTCATAGGGATCGAGGAGATTCAAAGGTAGACCTACTTCCAGCAGGTCATTCAAAGCTCCGAGGGCGTCGTCAAAGAACCATATAAGGAAGAAGTAAAATCCAACTGTAATGGGACTCTTTCCTATATTTTTAGGCCTTTAAGAAATCATCAATGAATTCATTTAGTACATACTAATCCCAATCCATATGAACACCGACTATGCATCATTCTGCTGCGACGACTACCTCGACTGGCCACTCCTCCTTTATATAAGTGTGCATGATTTTGCAGGCTATCAAATACATAGCAAAGTGAATTGGTCAAGCATTTATTTCTAAAATGAATACTCCACATCGACCATGCAGGATATTGTATGTGTCATAGATCTTGTGTTGTGTAACATCCTTGGCTGCTAAGGATTTTTTTGGCTCATTTCCATGCATGGGTAGGTCGGTAACATGATGTATTTTTACTTCATCGCCGAGAGAATTTCCCCCCAGCCACAAGTATCCACTATGTAAGAGGGTTAGTAAAAGATAGATGCATAGGTGACGATCCTGCTATTCCCAAAATGAGGGAAGTCTATCATAGGAAGAATGATTGCTTGCCAAAGGGGTTGGGCCAATTCTTGGGTCAATACTAACGGTTTACCATTTTCACTTCAAACAGTGCACGCATAATGGTGGAAGGCCAAGGTCGGGAAATGCTCAGGGTAACATACATCGTAATCGATGAATTAGACATCATGCACTCTCCCTGTCTGGGAATTTGTGAAACACACTTACCAATGTGATTCTGACTCTTTGGTCTGTCGGTCTGCAACAACCCTGGATCTATTTTGGCTACGTGGTCTACTTGATGAAGCCATGGTAACTATTTGTGGGTTTCTACAAAATTTATGGCTAGGTAAAGAAGCTGAAATTTCCATTCATCATTCCTACTACTGTGTCCTTTTGACTAAGATTGGGGCCCCTTTTATAAATGGAGGAAAGTCTATACTAAGTTGGACAACATTAATTGTGAGAATGGAAAGTTAGCAAGAGGGTATGGTTAGAAAACTAGCAGGTGTTTCAGGAGTAACCATCATCATCTTCTAGCTCATGTAGATGTACCCCATCCTAACAATCCCATCAACCTATAAATGGTCGAACATTGCGTCTGAGCTACCGTCGACGTTCATGATCCAGGAAACATATCAATCCTTATGCATTAAATGGCATATGATGATCTATTTTACTTCCAAATGTGTGGGAACTCTGGAAAGGTCATCGATCCAAGTGGATATCAGTGGCCACCCACCTATTCCACTAGCTCAAAGACTAATTTCCATTTTGGAATTTGTTTTTCCTAGTTTTCGGTTCCTAAACTTTCAGGGTTGTTTTGAGGCCCTAAAGAACGTTTGTTTGGGTCTTCCATAGTCACATGGTAGGATTTAGCGAGAATGTGATGGAAACATGTGTATTCATTAGATAGTTCTTTCCAATGAGCTATCATGCACCTAAAACATAGATCGTATGAAAATGTTATGACCCCAAGAAATTGATGTACCAACTTACCCCATCGAGGCCCACATGAATTTTGGCACTTCATCTCCTAGGGTCAGGTTTTTGGATGTTTAGGGTGTTATCATTTATCCTTTATGTTAAAAATTCCTTTGGTGCCTCATTGTAACCACTATCTTGAGAATGAGTGTATATGACACATCTCTTCTCAGAGATAAACTACCACCATTCTAGATAGCTTGTGTGCTTTTTCATTTTACAGTCTTTTGTATTTTAGAAAGTCATTAATAGAATCCTACCTTTACTTTATTACTATTTTCATTTACATATCTCTATGTAAATATTTGTTATATCCCTGTTATATCTTTGCCTTCATATCGTTCCTAAAATAATCTGGATAAGTGGTATCAAAGCAGTCTTCTCCTTGTCTTCCTTGGTGCACGTCCCCAATGAGGTCAAGGTATGGAGAGTTGGGTCTCGAGCTTGTATCTCTTGAGGAAAACTGCTCTTGCATGCCCAAGCAACCTTCCAAGGCAGAATAAAAGAGGGACGAAGAGACAAGCAATCCTTTCAAACTGTTGCTCGACAAAGCGCTCGTGCAACAAAGGAACGTGATGATGGATAATTTCACCTAGATCCTTTTACAGTTGTCGACAACAATGGAGGCACCTTGAACCAACAATAACTTCGGAGGTGCGATGCCCTTCAAGGTACACGTTAACTTTTATATCCATTTATTTGAAGGCCAGATAGATGTTGACGCTTTGGAAAAATTGTTAAATCTACTAGAGGGTTATTTCTCTATCCACAATTTTTCCAACAGTGAAAATATCACCTTCACTTTCCTTAAGGTCCTTCCCCATGTCAGCGATTGGTGGGATACTTATTGTGAGAAACATGTCAAGGATGAATCTAGAAGTTTTGGGCAAGGACCCACTTGGGCAACTTTTGTTGATTCCCTCGAGGAACAATATCACCCTATTGCAAATTATGATGACCAGTACATGAGATGGACCACACTACGCCAAGAGAGGGGCCAAACGATGACGGAGTTCAAAAATATTTTCCTTACCATGTGCACCAAGTTGGGTATCAAAGACTATAAGTATCATCTGGTCCTAAAATATCGTGGGGCTATGCACAGGTACATCCAAACCAAAATGGATTTTCTGGAAATCTCATCATTGGGAGCCGCTTATCGATATGTTGTCAAAATCGAGAAAAAATTCAATCAGGAGTTTGGGTTTGAAAATCCGCAATAGCCAAAGTATGGTAAGTGTGGCCCTAACCCCTAAGAAAAAGGATAGAAAAAGTATGGACAATCCCAGGATAACTATCCCAGGACATCATTAAAAAAGGGTAATGGGAAGTTGAATAAGGACACTGTAAAATGGTGCAAGTTCCACAAAATCCCTTGACACAATACTGATGAATGTTGCTCCAAATAATTATTGTTGGTTGAGATGAAATCCCCAGGGTCAGATGCTCACTCAGACTATAATTCCGAGCCAGAAAAGGGAAGACATGTCATTGATGTAAAACCTAGTGTCACCATCGCTACCACACAATTCCAGCTAGAGGAACTAGAAGAGCCTAAAGAAGGGGATTGTATTTTCCACTCATAAATATGGGTGAAGGGAACCCCACTTTATTTCATTGTTGATAGCAGTAGAAAGAATAAATTGATCTCAGAAGAGGTTGTCAATATGTTGAACTTGAAAATGACACAACAATCCTCATCCATAAACCATCAGTTGACTCGGCTAGGGACAAGACATTCACGTCCGCCAATAATGTTTCCTTAACTACAACATCAAACCCTTCAAAGACGAGGTATTGTGTAATGTTTCCCCAATTGAAGTTTTTTATGTTTTTATAGGACAACCATATATGTGGAATTGTCATGTTGTATATGAATCTAGGACCCATAGTTCTAGAAGAACCTCATCTCAGCAAAGGTCGTCAAACAGTTGGGATTTTCAACAACACCACACCCGCAACCATACAACATCAGGTGGCTTCACCAGGGATGAGATATTCATGTCAGCTAGCAATTTCAATTGTCATACGACATCCATCCCTTCAAGGATGAGGTATTATATGATGTTTCCCTACTATATGTATGTGATGTTGTCTTGGGCCAGCCATATATGTGGAAGCACCATGCTATATATGAGTCTCGACCCCGTAGTGTCATTGTTACTATGGGAGGTCATATATACATGATACTAGAGGTAATTATGACTATTGTCCCACCTAAACAGTGCCACAAGGTAGTATCCCATACTACAAAATTCACCTTCTTCACAATCTTCTCAAAAGGTGAATAGAAGGACACTACAACCATGATAGCCTCAGACCAAGAACCTTCTATCCAATAGAAGCAGGTCGACAAGATTGCAGCAAAGAGAAAACATTTCTTCTGCACACAGTCATCTCAAGTATCCTAACTGGTTGAACAGATTCAACCCCGCTGACAACATGTTTGTGACAACCCTCCACAAAACAAGCAGCGCGACATCTCGAGAAAGGCAAGCAGTTCACCAAGATTCACATTCAGCAATCGCTTTCCCCTATCCCCTGAGACCTCAAAGAAATTGAGACCATTTCTACCTAAGGAGTTAGGATTGATCCATATGGATATCGGTGGCCACCCACCTATTCCAACTAGCCCATTTTGGCAGTTTCAGTTTGGCAGTTTTGTTTCTAGTTTTTGAGTCCCAAACTTTTGGGGTTGTTTTGAGACCCTAAACAAAAAATTTAGAGCTCGTCATAATTATACTATATATGGATTTAGATTCTAATGGAAAAATTTGTAGACCTCATATATTCCTTTCCAACGAGCTATAGTTCTCCCCAAATAGAGATCATATGCCAAAGTTACACCCCCGGGAAGTTGATACACCAAACTACCCAAAACAGGGTCCACAAAATTGTTGGATTTTCATCTTTCGGGGTTAGGGTTTTGGATTTTAATTATGTTAAAAATGCCTTTAGAGCCTCATTGTAATCATCTTCTTGCAAATGCGAGTATCCATCACATCTCTTCTCAAAGAAAATTTTCCACCATTTTAGCGAGTCTTTCACTCTGTATTTTTATAGTTTTTGTACATTTATCTCATTAATAGAAATTGTGTATTACTGTATCTTTGTGTTTATGTTTTCATATTTGATATATTTTTGGTTATATTATTGTATATCTGAGATGTCTTTGTACATTTCTTTATTATATCTCTACTCTCATTTAGTGTCGAAAATAATCCGGATCAGTGTCATCAGAGCAGGCTACTTTTGATCGTTTTTTAGTGCATGTCCCCGACGAGGTCCGAGTATAGAAAGTTGGGTCTCGAGCTTGTCTCTCTTGAAGAAAATCACTCTCGCATGCCCAAGAAAACCTCCATGGTGGAAGAAAAGAAAAATGACAGAGCAGATGATTCTATCAATATGTTGCTTGAGAAAGCTCTCATGCGACAAAGGGATGAAGTGATGTAGACTTTTTCCCACATCCTTCAAAGTTTGTCGATAGAAGCAGACGCATCTTCATCAAACAACCAATTTGGAAATACCTCTCTTTTCAAGGTACAGTTTAATTTTGATAGTCCTGTATTTGAAGGTCAGATAGATGTGGATGCCATAGATAAATGGTTAAATATGCTAGAAGGTTATTTATCTGTTCACCATTTTCCCGACATGGAAAATATTATCTTAGCACTCCTTAAAGCTATCCCCCATACCAAACATTGGTGGGAAACGTACTGGGAGAAAATTTCCATAGAGGAATCTATAATATATGGGTTCGATCCCACTTGGGATCTTTTTTTGGATGCGGTAAAGGAACAATATTACTCTCTTGGCAACTATGAGGACCAATACATGAGATGGACCACACTGCAACAAGAGAGGGGCCAAGTAGTTCTAGAGTTCACCAATGCCTTCCATACCTTGCACACCAATATGGGTATCAAATACTCCGAATGACATTTGGTTCTGAAATACCGTGCGACTCTACACAGATATATCCAAACTGAAATGGATTTTCTAGACATCTCATCACTCGGTGTTGCTTATCGATATGTTGTTAAAATCAAGAAGAAATTTAAGCACCAGAACAAATGGGAGTTCAGGTTTGTAAATATGCAACAACAAAAATATGATAAATACGTCCCTAAAAAACAACCTCCCGAAAACTAGTCCAAGCCACAAGAAAAGAAGGTTCACGAGAAGATGAATAAGGACATCGAAAAATGGTGCGATTTCCACAAAATCCCCTACATCAACACCGATGAATGTCACTCAAAATAGTCATTGGTGGCTGAGATCAAAGACAAGTATCCGAACCTTGATTCAGAAGATACTAACAAAAGACAGATCATCGACGCAGACCCCACTGCTATTGTCGAGACCGCAACAATTCAACCATAAGAACCAACATATCCTGAAGAGGGGGAGCACCTTTTTTATTCACAGATGTGGGTGAAAGGGACCTCACTGCATTTTATTGTTGATAGCAGAAGCCAAAAGAACCTCATCTCAATAGAGGTTGTCAAATAGTTGGGATTGTCAACAGCACCACACCCGCAACCATACAACATTAGGTGGCTTCGACAGGGACGACATATTCATGTTAGATAACAGTCTCGATTGTTATACAACATCCAATTCTTCAAGGATGAGGTATTATGTGGTGTTTCCCAGCTGGATGTCTATGATGTTCTCTTGAGCCAGCCATATACGTCGAAGCGCCATGCTATCTATGAGTCTCAACCCTGTAGTTTCATTATTACTCTAGGAGGTCATCTCTATAGGATACCAGAGGTAATTCTGACTACCGTCCCACCTAAATAATGCTGCAAGTTAGTATCCCATACTACAAAATTTATCTTCTTCACAATCTGCTCAAAAGGTGAACAGAAGGACACTACAACCATGACAACCTCGAACCAAGCACCTTCTATCCAATAGAAGCAGGTCGACAATATTTTAGCAAAGCACAAAAATTCCTTCTACATACAGTCATCTCAAGTATCCCAATTGGTTGACAGATTCTACCCCGCTAGCAACAGGTTCGTGACAACCCTCCACAAACCAAGTAGCACGACGTCTCCAACAAGGAAAACATCTCACCAAGATTCACATTCAGTAATCGCTTTCCCCTCTCCTTGGGGACCTCAACGCAATGGATACCATTGATTCCTAAGGAGGGAGGATTGATCCAGATGGATACTGGTGACCACCCACCTATTCCAACTGGCTCATTTTTTCAATTTCAGTTTGGTAGTTTTGTTTCTAGTTTTCAAGTCCCAAACTTATGGGGCCGTTTTGAGACCCTAAACAGTGTTTTTAGAGCTTTCCATAGTACAATTGTTAAAAATGTCAGAGTTTGACAAAAAAATGTGTATTCCTTAGATAGACATTTTAAATGATCTATCATGTGCCCCAAACGGAGATCATATGCCAAAGTTATGCCCCCGGGAAGTTGATACACCAAACTACCCAAAACGGGGTCCACAAAACTGTTGGCTTTTCATCTTCCGGGGTTAGGGTTTTGAATTATCATTATCTTAAAAGTGCCTTTAGATCCTCATTGTAATCATCTTCTTGTAAATTCGAGTATCCGTCACATCTCTTCTCAGAGATAAGCCGCCACCATTCTAGTGAGTCTTTCACTCTGTATTTTTACAGTCTTTGTACATTTCGCTCATTAATATAAATTGTGTATTACTATATCTTTTTGTTTATGGTTGCATCTTTGATATATTTTTGGTTATATTATTGGATATCTGAGATATCTCTGTACATTTATTTATTATATCTTTGCTCTCATTTTGTGCCGAAAATAATATGGATCAATGGTATCAGAGCAGGTTGCTCTCGTTTGCTTTTCAGTGCATGTCCCCAACGAGGTCCGAGTATAGCAAGTTGGGTCTTGCACTTGTCTTTATTGAAGACAATCGCTCTCGCATGCCCAAGAAACCCTCCATGGAGAAAGAAAATAAAAATGACAGAGCAGATGATTCTATTAATCTGTTGCTTGAGAAATCTCTCACATGACAGAGGGATGAAATGATAGAGAAGTTTTCCCACATCCTTCAACGTTTGTTGAGAGCAGCAAACATGTCTTCATCAAGCAAAACCACTTTGGAAGCACCTCTCCTTTCAAGGTATAGGTTAATTTTAATATTCATGTATTTGAAGGTCAGATAGATGCGGATGCCCTAGACAAATGGTTAAATCTGCTAGAAGTTTATTTCTATGTTCACCATTTTTCTGACAGGGAAAAAATCACATTCGCACTCCTTAAAGATCTCCCCCATGTCAAACATTGGTGGGAAACTTACTGG
Organism: Picea abies; assembly: GCA_900067695.1. Lineage (NCBI taxonomy): Eukaryota > Viridiplantae > Streptophyta > Pinopsida > Pinales > Pinaceae > Picea > Picea abies. Next base: position 8,887 of record CBVK0102565362.1, on the reverse strand, counting down.
GAGAAAATTTCCACAGAGGAGTCTGGAATATATGGGGCCGAGCCCACTTTGGATTTTTTTGTGGATGTCATAAAGGAACAATATTACCCTATTGGCAACTATGAGGACCAATACATGAGATGGACCATAGTGTAACAAGAGAGGGGACAAGAAGTTCCATAGTTTACCAATACCTTCCATACCTTACGCACCAAGCTGGGTATCAAAGACTCCAAATGAAATTTGGTTCTGAAATACCGTGGGGCTCTACACAGATACATCCAATCTAAAATGGATTTTCTTGACATATCATCACTCGGTGTTGCTTATCGATATGTTGTTAAAATCGAGCAAAAATTTCAGCACCAAAAAAAATGGGAGTTCAGGTATGCAAATCTGCAACAACAAAAATATGTTAAATACGACCCTGAAAAACAACCTCCCAAAAACCAGTCCAGGCCAAAAGAAAATAAGGGTCATGAGAAGACGAAGAAGGACACCTAAAAATGGTGCGATAGTCATTGGTGATCGAGATCAAATACAAGGAGCCAAACCCTGATTCAGAATCTAATTCAGAAAATACTGACATAAAATAGATCATCGACACAGATCCCACTGCTGTTGTCACTACCACAACAATTCAACCAGAAGAACCAATAGATCTTGAATATGGAGAGCACCTTTTTCATTCACAAATGTGAGTGAAAGGGACCCCGCTGCATTTTATTGTTGATAGCAAAAGACAGAAGAACCTCATCCCAACAAGGGTTGTCAAACAGTTGGGATTGTCGAAAACATCACACCTGCAGCCATACAACATCGGGTGGCTTCAACAGGGATGAGATCTTCATGTCAGCCAACAGTGTTGATTTTCATACGACATCCAAACCTTCAAGGATGAGGTATTATGTGATGTTTCCCCGCTATATATTTGTGATGTTTTCTTGGGCCAACCATATATGTGGAAGCGCCATGCTATCTATGAGTCTCGACCCCGTAGTATCATGGTTACTCTGGGAGGTCATCTCTACAGGATACCAAAGGTAATTCTAACTACTATCCCACCTAAAAAGTGCCACAAGGTAGTATCCCATACTTCAAAATTCATCTTCTTCATAATCTGCTCAAAAGGTGAACAAAAGGACACTACAACCACAACATCCTTGTACCAAGCACCTTCTATCCAACATAAGTGGGTCGGAAAGATCATAGCAAAGTGAAAAAATTACTTTTACACATAGTCATCTCAAGTATCTTGACTGCTAGAATATATTCAACCCTGCCAACAACATGCTCGTGACAACCCTCCACAAATCGAGCAACACAACATCTCCAACAAGGCAAGCAACTCACCAAGATTCACATTCACCAATTGCTTTCCCCTCTCCCCCGGGATCTCAATGCAATGGATACTATTTCTTCCTTAGGAGGGAGTATTGATTGATTTGGATATCGGTGACCACCCACCTATTCCAATTGGCTCATTTTAGTAGTTTTAGTTTGGTAGTTTATTTTCGAGTTTTCGAGTCCCAAACTTTTAGAGCCATTTTGAGACCCTAAACATCATTTTTAGAGTTCACCATAGTTATATTTTAGTTAGGGTTATATTATAATGGAAATATATGTAGTCCTCAGATATACCTTTCCAACGAGCTATTGTGCGCACTAAACAGAGATCGTATGCCAAAGTTACACCCCTAGGAAGTTGATACACCAAACTACCCAAAACGGGCTCCACAAAACTGTTGGATTTTCATCTTTCTGGGTTAGGGATTTGGATTTTCATTATGTTAAAAAGGCCTTAAGAGCCTCATTGTAATCATCTTCTTATGAATGCGAGTAGCTGTCACATCTCTTCTTAGAGATGAGTTGCCACCATTCTAGTGAGCCTTTCACTGTGAATTTTTACAGTCTTTGTACATTTCGCTCATTAATAGAAATTGTGTATTACTGTATCTCTATGTTTATGGTTGCGTCTCTAATATACTATTGGATATATGAGATATCTCTGTACATTTATTTATTATATATTCACTCTCATTTCATGCTGAAAATAATCTGGATCACTGGTATCAGAGCAGGCTGCTCTTGATCGTTTTTTAGTGCATGTCCCTGACGAGGTCCAAGTATAACATCTTGGGTCTCGAGCTTGTCTCTGTTGAAGACAATCTCTCTCGCACTCCCAAGAAACCCTCCATGGAGGAAGAAAATAAAAATGATAGAGTAGATGATTCTATCAATCTATTGCTTGAGCAAGCTCTCACGTGACAAAGGGATGAAATGATCAAGAATTTTTTCCACATCCCTCAATGCCTGCTGATAGAAACAAGAACATATTCATCAAACATCCACTTTGGAAGCACCTCTCCTTTCAATTTACAATTTAATTTTTATATTCCCATATTTGAAGGTCAGATAGATGCGGATGCCCTAGAAAAATGGTTAAATATGCTAGAAGGTTATTTCTATGTTCACCATTTTTCCAATAGGGAAAAGATCATCTTCGTACTCCTTAAATCTATCCCCCATGTCAAACATTTGTGGGAAGCTTACTAGGATAAAATTTCCACAAAGGAGTCTGGAATATATGGGGAAGAGCCCACTTGGGTTTTTTTGTGGATGCGGTAAAGAAACAATATTAGTTTGTTTGCAACTATAAGGACTAGTACATGAGATGGACCACACTACAACAAGAGAGGGGCCAAGCAGTTCCAGAGTTCACCAATACCTTCCATACCTTGCACACCAAGTTGGGTATCAAATACTTTGAACATAATTTGGTTCTGAAATACCGTGGGGCTCTACACAGATACATCCAAATTGAAATGGATTTTCTTGACATCTCATCACTTGGTGTTGCTTATCAATATGTTGTTAAAATCGAGTAGAAATTTAAGCACTAGAACAAACAGGAGTTCGGGTCTGGAAATATGCAACAAAAAAAATATGATAAATACATCCCTAACAAACAACCTCCTAAAAACCAGTCCAATCCACAATAAACTAAGGGTCAAGGGAAGATGAAGAAGGACACTGGAAAATAGTGCGATTTCCACAAAATCCCCTGGCACAACACCGATGAATGTCTCTCAAAACAGTCATTGGTGGCCGATATCAAAGACAAGGATTCAAACCCTGATTTAGAATATGATTTAGAAAATACTAACATAATACATATCATTGACGTAGACCCCACTACTATTTTCGTGACCACAACAATTCAACCAGAAGAACGAACAGATCTTGAAGAGGGGGAGCGCCTTTTTCATTCATAGATGTGGGATAAAGGGACCCCGCTGCATTGTATTGTTGATAGCGGAAACCAGAAGAACCTCATCCTAGTAGAGGTCATCAAACAATTGGGATTGTCGACAACACCACACCCCCAGACATACAACGTCGAGTGGCTCGCCAGGGACAAGATCTTCGTGTCGATCAATAGTGTCAATTGTCATACGATATCCATCCCTTCAAGGATGAGGTATTATGTGATGTTGCCCCACTGGATATTTGTGATGTTCGCTTGGGCCAGCCATATGTGTGCAAGCGTCATTCTATATATGAGTCTCGACCCCGTAGTGTCATTGTTACTCTGGGAGGTCATCTCTACAGGATACTAGAGTTAATTTTGACTATTTTCCCACCTAAATAGTGTCGCAAGGTAGTATCCCATACTACAAAATTCAACTTCTTCACAATCTTCTCAAAAGGTGAACAAAAGAACACTACAACCACGGTAGCCTTGGACCAAACAACTTCTAGGTCGACAAGATTGCAGCAAAGCGTAAAAATTCCTTTTGCACACAGTCATCTCAAGTAGTCTGACTGGTTGAATAAATTCAACACCACCGGCAACATGTTCATGACATCCCTCCATAAACCGAGGAGCGCAACATTTCCAGCAAGGCAAGCAACTCACCAAGATTCACATTCAGCAATCGCTTTCCCCTCTCCCCCGGGACCTCAATGCAATGGGTTCCATTGCTTCCTAAGTAGGGAGGATTGATCCAGATGGATATCAGTGGCCACCCACCTATTCCAACTGGATCCTTTTGGCATTTTCAGTTTGGAAGTTTTGTTTCTAGTTTTCGAGTGCCAAACTTTCAGAGTTATTTTGAGACCCTAAACATCATTTTTAGAGTTCACCATAGTCATATTGTGGTCAAAGTCATATTCTAATGACAAAATGTGTTTTCCTCATATATACCTTTCCAATGAGCTATCGTGCACCCCAAACGAAGATCATTTGCCAAAGTTATGCCCCCGAGAAGTTGATACACCATACTACACAAAACAGGGTCCACAAAACTGTTGGATTTTCATCTTCTTGGGTTAGGGTTTTGGATTTTAATTATGTTAAAAAGGCCTTTAGAGCCCCATTGTAATCAGCTTCTTGTGAATGCAAGTAGCCATCACATCTCTTCTCAGAGATAAGTTTCCACCATTCTAACAAGTATTTCACTCTATATTTTTACAGTCTTTGTACATTTCATTCATTAATAGAAATTGTGTATTATTGTATATTTTTGTTTATGGTTGCATCTTTGATATATTTTTGGTTATATTATTAGATATATGATATATCTCTGTACATTTATTTATTATATCTCCACTCTCATTTCGTGCCGAAAATAATCTGGATCAGTGATATCAGAGCAGGTTGCTCTTGATCGTTTTTCAGTGCATGTCCCCGACGAGGTATGATTATAGCTTGTTGGGTCTCAAGCTTGTCTCTTTTGAAGACAATTTCTCTTGCATGCCCAATAAACCCTCCATGGCGGAAGAAAAGAAAAGTGACAGAGAAAACAATTCTATCAATATGTTGCTTGAGAAAGCTCTCACAAGACAGAGGGACATAATGATGGAGAATTTTTCCCACATCCTTCAACACCTGTCGATAACAGCAAGTACATCTTCATCCAATAGCCACTTTGGAAGAACCTCTCCTTTCAAGGTACATGTTAATTTTGACATTCCTATATTTGAAGGTCAGATAGATGTGGATTCCCTAAAAAAATAGTTAAATATGCTAGAAGGTTATTTCTATGTTCACCATTTTTTTGACAGGGAAAAGATCACCTTTGCACTCCTTAAAGCTCTACCCCATGTCAAACATTGGTGGGAAACTTACTGGGAGAAAATTTACACAGAGGATTCTGGAATATATGGGGCCAAGCCCACTTTGGATTTTTTTGTGGATGCAGTAAAGGAACATTATTACTCTATTGGAAACTATGAGGACCAACACATGAGATGGACCACATTGCGGCAAGAGAGGGGCCAAGTAGTTCTGGAGTTCACCAATACCTTCCATTCCTTGTGCACCAAGCTAGGTATAAAAGACTTCGAACGACATTTGGATTTGAAATATTATGGGGATCTACACAGATACATCCAAACTGAAATGGATTTTCTGGACATCTCATCACTCAGTGCTGCNNTACATCCAAACTGAAATGGATTTTCTGGACATCTCATCACTCAGTGCTGCTTATCGATATGCTATTAAAATCAAGCAGAAATTTCAGCACCAGAACAAACGGGAGTTTAGGTCTGCAAATCCACAACAACAAAAATATGATAAATATGGCTCGAACAAAAAACCTCCAGAAAATCATTCCAAGCTATAAGAAAAGAAGGGTCACGAAGGACACCGGAAAATGGTGTGATTTCCACAAAATCCCCTGGCACAACACTGATGAATGTCGCTCAAAACAATCATTGGTGGTTTAGATCAAAGATAAGGAGTCGAACCCTGATTCAAAATTTGATTCAGAAAACACTGACAGAAGACAGATCATCGACGCAGACTCCACTGCTATTGTCGTGACCACAACAATTCAACCAGAAGAACCAACAGATCTTATAGAGGGGGAGTGCCTTTTTCATTCACATATGTGGGTGAAAGGGACCCCGCTGCCTTTTATTGTTGATAGCAGAAGCCAAAGAACCTCATCCCAACAGAGGTCATCAAATAATTGGGATTGTCGACAATACCATACCTGTAACCATACAACATCAGGTGGCTTCGCCAGGGATGAGATCTTCATGTCAGTGAGTAGTGTCGATTGTCATATGACATTCATCCCTTCAAGGATGAGGTATTATGTGATGTTTCCCCGCTGGATGTCTGTGATGTTCTCTTGGGCCAACAATATATGTGGAAGCACCATGATATATATGAGTCTCGACCCCGTAGTGTCATTGTTACTATGGGAGGTCATATCTACAAGATACCATAGGTAATTCTGACTACTGTCCCACCTAAACAATGCCGCAAGTTAGTATCCCATACTACAAAATTCAGCTTCTTTACAATCTACTCAAAAGGTGAATAGAAGGACACTACAACCACAAAAAACTCAGACCAAACACTTTCTATCCAACAGAAGTAGGTCGATAATATTGCATAAAAGTGAAAAAAATGCTTTTGAAAATAGTCATCTCAAGTATCCTGACTGGTTGAAAATATTCAACCCTGCCAGCAACAGGTTCCTGACATCCCTCCACAAACCGAGCAGCATGACTTCTCTAGTAAGGCATGCAACTCACCAAGATTCACATTCAACAATCGCTTTCCCCTCTCCCTCGGGACCTCAATGCAATGGAGAACATTGCTTCCTAAGGAGGGAGGATTAATCCAGATGGATATCAGTGGTCACCCACCTATTCCAACTAGCTCATTTTGGCAGTTTTGTTTCTAGTTTTCGAGTCCCAAACTTCCGGAGCCGTTTTGATACCCTAAACATCGTTTTTAGAGATTGACACAGTGAAGATGTAAATAATTTATAATTCGATGGAAAAATGTATAGTCCTCGGATAGACCTTTCCAACGAGCTATCGTGCACCCCAAACGAAGATCATATGCCAAAGTTACGCCCCGAGGAAGTTGATACACCAAACTACCCAAAAGAAGGTCCAAAAAACTGTTGGCTTTTTCATCTTCCAGGGTTAGGGTTTTGGATTTTCATTATGTTAAAAAGGCCTTTAGAGCCTTATTGTAATCATATTCTTGTGAATGTGATTAGTCATCACATCTCTTCTCATAGATAAGCTGCCACCATTCTAGCGAGTCTTTCACTCTATATTTTTACAATCTTTGTACATTTCACTCATTAATAGAAATTGTGTATTATTGTATCTCTGTGTTGATGGTTGCATCTTTGATATATTTTTGGCTATATTATTGGATATATGAGATATCTCTATACATTTATTTATTATATCTCTACTCTCATTTTGTGCTGAAAATAATCTGGATCAAACAGACTTACTGAGAAGAACAGTGAAGAGAATGAAGTATTATAAGGGGATTTTCATACCATGGAACCCAACTAAACAAGATATTCATCAATGGTTGACAAAAAAAAAATCTCTAGTTTGCACAGAAAGACAATAGAAACGCTAAGTATACAACACACCAATATTTGGAGGGGTATGTATTCATTGATCTTCATGAGGCATTTTTTTGTGAATTTCCAATTTTTTGCAGGAGAGTATATTGATATTGAAGGAAAATCACCCAATTAACCGGATAAGACCAGTAGAATGGACTACTAAAAATATTGCATGTCTGTCAAAATCCAACAACAAATTCATGCACACAGTTGATTTCTGGCTAGATAGCATCATCGGAAGATTCATTACCGAGTTTGTAGTCGACACTGCAAAATCATACATTGTTGCATAGCATGAGTTCTTGAAGGGTCCAAGAGGAAGGTACATTAGATCACTTTATACGTCAATCAAGATTTTGTTGCATGATAAAGGTGTGATGACAATGGAGTCCGACAGCTAAATAAATCCGTGCACATGTAGAGACTTGGGGAAACACTAAGGAAGATCTAATACATGCAGAGGGATTTGGATAGAGGTAAGCATAAGGAAGTGATGGAACCCATTATGATGGATGAATAATAGATCAAGGAAATAATGGACAATGCAAGAACGACACATAACAGAGGACCCTACCAATATAAGATTAATAGAAAAAGAGAGAAATAGTTGAGAGGGGAGTCTTAGAAAGTGATGAATAGGAAATAGAGGATCTTTGTTCTATGGAGCAGATTGAGGAAATCCTGTGTGTTTCATATGAAATAAAAACCAAAGGTCAGGGGTCTAGCGCAGAAGAAGGAACTCCATTCCAGATCAGAATTAGTGTGGAACCCACAACCCCATGTGTGACTAATACATCTGGAAAGAAATAATATTTTAGACAATCAATAATTAGTGGCAGAAGGATTCCAATAGGTAAAGGGACCAGTGGAAATTCAAGTGGAAGTACGAGTTCGGCTATCATTAGTCAGTTATATACACCGCGTAGAGGTGGTAATGCAAATTTTACAATAGCAGGAGCAGATCTGACTATTCCGTTACCAGAATTTCATGGAGAAGGGTTGGAGGACCTAGAGAAACATCTATTTATTTGTGAAAATATTTGGGAATCTAAACAGATCATGGATTAAGATAAAAATGTGGCTCAACTTTCAATTACATTCAAAAACCATGCAATAGATAGGTTTATGAGCCTAGAAGTGAACAGTCCGCAAGGGACACCTACAACCGTCGCAAATGTAAAGAAAGCACTAATCAATGATTTCCAACGAATAGGTTCAGAAGATCAATATATGAATGATATGATAGAAATAAAATATAATCCAAGAGAATCGGTTTGGGAAATCGATCGGAAATTCAAGTGATTGAAAGGTAAGTTGAAATATCCCATAGAAAACATGTAACATAAGAAACTATTTATAAACTCATTATTGCCACATTTTAAATATCCATTGAGGAAACAAAAGATCCAAACTCAGGACAAGTGTTAAACCCTAATATTGTCTCATTACCCCTTAATTGGAGCATATTATATTAGTAATGTTATTTTATTTATGTCGGCTTTAGGCCATTA
>CBVK0102565356.1:0-14202 GCA_900067695.1 Picea abies | reverse complement strand
GAGATCGGTCTCGGCATTCCTGCTGAACCGCTCTTCCGATCTCACGTTAGATTAGCAGGAGAAGGTAGGGAATTAAAGGCCTTACCACCTGATTTCCCTATGTCTTCATGGGTAGTGAAGAGTCTAGGGCCATAGATCCCCATGTTCCATGAGAACATCTGGACCGCTGATTTCCCCATCCATAAATTTGTGGAAGAGTGCACAAAGTGGCTTCAAAATAGTTGGATCTCACTAAGGTGTGAGGAGGTTACAGCCACATCAAAGTCCAAGCTCGAAAGGTTGGTAAACCGTTGGATCAGCAGAGGAACTCCCATTAACCGTTAGATTTGGCAGGAGTTACACCGGGGTTAAGCCCTAGTGAATAGAGGAGAGTCCCTAAAAAGTCATCGGGATATTGAAGCTATCGGGAATTCCGGAAGTGAAGAAATCTTGCCACTTGGAATCGCGATCCGTGATATCCTGGCAAGATCAGGACCATCTGTTGGCAGAGGACACATGGCGGAGATCAAGCGCCATTGACATTTGGCACATCGGGAAATTGACATTTCCAGGGACAAGAGGACGGGGAAGTCCCAGGTGAAAACCCCGACATAATCCGAGCCGTCCGTTCAGAGGGATAGGTGTCGAAGATCTGACGAGAGTCGGAAAATTGGGAAATCGACATTCCTGAGGTCGAAGGAACCAAGACATCGAAAGTCCTGAAACCTCAACAAGGATCTGGACCATCCATTTGGAGGGACGTGTGGAGGAGATCAGAACTATCGGGTAAGTCCCGACAAGGGAATCCATCCCTCGGCGTTTGGTTCATTGGGATATCGAGAATCCTGTGGACGTGGTGTTTACCCCTTTTGAAACCGCGAAACATAAAACCTTGATGGGGTAAGGTTGTGGACGTAGGGTAATGGTCACGTGAACTAGGGCTGAGCTAGGAGGGCTAGCTGAAGCAGAGGCACGTCGGGAATCGACATATCATGGGTTCCGAGGGCATGTGCACATTGACAGCAAGAACCCCGAAACCCCGATGAGGAGGTATGGTTGTGGTCATTTAGAGGGAGATCTGGAGCCCTTGATCTCAGCGACTGCTCACCGTCGTTGATTTTGGTTACGGAGGAAGGGCTTCCTGGTGACGTCAAATCGGGAATCTGTGCATCGGGAAATCGGGGATTCTGTTGAGAAGAGGTTTGGTGCATATCGGCATGCGAAACCCCGAACCCCGATAAGAAATAAGACTGTGGTCACAGGTTAACGATCATATGGTTCGAGGCCTATAGTCAGGAGGGCTAACGCGTAGGGAGCGTGTCGAGATTCGAAGGATCACGAATCTTGGGAGTGAGTGAATTTTGACAATTGAAACCTCGTAGCCCCGATGGGAGTTATGACCGTGGTCATATAGAGGAGATCATGTGAACCAAGAGCTTAGCCTAGAAGGCTAAATGGGTATTTAAGCACGTTGAAATTTTGAAGACAGAAACCCCGACGAAAAGGGACGTAAGACCACAGTCATGTACAGAGAGCCGGGTAGGTGAATGGAAGACCTGTTGGATCGGGGATTGGCATTTTTTCCACTACAAGCTCTGGGGATTCTCATTATTGAGAAATCAACCAAAAACTTTGAATTTTGGTAGTGGGTATGTTACAGAAGTGAACTTTCGAGTTGCCAGGTGGGCAATGGGAAGAGATCAACAGAAGGTCTCGTGTATTGCCAGGGGATCAGTGCTGAAAGTTTAGATTACCAGGTGGGAAATGAGATGGGACCATTTGGTCTCATAGACTACCAGGTGGGCATCTAAAAATTCCCAAATTGCCAGCTGGGCAAGGGGAAAGAGATGAGACTGTCCGAAAGTCTCATGAACTTAGGGGAGAGTTCTGATCAGCAATGAGTGATGACAGGAGAGTATTAGAAGAGAATTTTGATCATTGGGAAAATTGAAGTATTCCTACCAAGCAACCCAGTTGAGGCTAGAGAATGTGTTGTAGATGAAGCAACATAAGAAAAATAGCCATCAAAGATTGTCATGGAGGAAGAAGTGGAGCAGACACTGATGTTTTCCCAAGGAGAAAATGAGGAGCATTCAAAAGAATGGCTCAAAATTTTCAGCCAAGAAGTTGAAATAGAGATGGTTGTAGCACTGGAGCCTGCAACAGAAGAAGAACCAGACAAAATGTACTTTGCTAATCTGTATCAAGAATTGGAAGCCCTAGAAAACTAGGTGATGGTGCAAAGAATGCACATCCAGCAGGCTAAGTGGGAAGAAGGTAGTGGAGCATACCGGCCTCAGGAGAAGCTGGAAGAAGTTGGAAGTATGCCACCAGGAGAAATGGCAGTAGCAGAACTGCCATAGGAAGAGGCTGAACAATAGTTCAGTGAGGAGACTGTAGAGCTGGAGTCTACAGGAGAGTGGCCACTTAGTGCCACAAAGAGAGATAAAGACATCATGGGAGATCGAGCAGATCTACCCATTGAGAAGACAGAAGTGCGACAGAGGAGACTGCATACAAAGATCTAGCCAGTTGAGTAGCTGGACAAGATAATTGAGGAGATCAGAAGGCCGATGATCAGATCAAAAGAAGTGGTCAACAACGAGAAGCTGAGTAAAAGGGAGCTTGCAAGAGCATCAAGGAAGAAGAAACAACAACAACAGTAGCAACATAGTTAGAGAGGAGCAGATGGATATCTCCAAGGGAAAGTTTGGGATCCAGGTGAATTTCAACACTGGAGAAGAGGAGATCATGAGCAGGAGCTCATGATTTTTCCATCTGAGGAGTATGATGCAGGAGCATCACTCCATGTCAACAGCGTGCCAACCAACCAACACGCATTAATGAAGAAAGGGAGAGGCACAGCCCTCTCATTTTTCAAAATTTGAATTTCAATAAATTTTGTATGGCTTTTAATGCCAGACCACGCATCTATTTAGAAAGGGGTTGAGGTTGCCTTAATTGGTAGCCTGCGGCAAGTCTATATCAGTCAGCTCGGTGACATTCATTTATTTCATGTAGCCATAGGAGCCACTCGGTGATAGCGATAGCTCAAAGACGATGAGGTGGAGGATAAGCTCGAGAGATCCCTCTTTTGTAATTAGAATCTCTAGAGGAAAATAGAGTAGAATAGAGAATTATGAGAAGAGACCAGAGCAGAGAGGTCTCGAGAGAGATCTGAGACTTGTTATAGTCCAGCCTTTGTAAACACATTTGCATAGATATACAGATTAATAGAAAAGTAGTTTTTTTTCCTGCATATGGTTGTTGATGTATTTATGTTCATGAAGGAATGTTGTAGATGTATCCTAGAATTTTATCTGCAGGGATAGATAGAATTTGTTTATCTGATTGAGTGGTGGTTTCTGTCTGGGTTCTTTAGTCCATGCAAGGAGTGCACAATAGAACACTAGAGGTTCAGAAAGAACGTTCAAGGAGTGCACACCAGGAGGATTCACAGACTCAAAGGAAGCCTCAGAGTTATTGAATACTCTGGAGGAGGAACTGTGCAAAGAAAGGCACAGAGAAGAAACAGAATGACTGAAGGTTTTGTAAAGCTCTTCCAGGAGGGAATTGAGTGTGTCAAGTTTGCACAGAAGGGACTCTATTTTGAGTTCAGAGAGAAGAACTGTCGAGGAGAGACACTCGCAGAGTTGTTGAAAACTCTGTAAGATCTACAAGGTGTGCATCGAGCCGAAGAATTCCAGGAGGGCATGAAGCATTTCTTTACAAGAAATACTTTGGATCTGAGTTTAGAGAAGTACTCAATAGCACAAGGAGTGTGCAAGGATGGACTTATTCTAAGTCCCAAAGATCAGGAGAAACAGAGCCTTTGCGCACAGAGCAATAGAAGAAAGGAGATTTCATCATTTTGACATTTCAGAGTTCGAAGTCTAGAGTGACAAGAGATTTTGGGGTCTCTTGCATTGTGGACTCCTGATTCGTGAAAGCATGCCAGCCATCAGATCTGGGCGCATGGACCGATAGCCATCGGATCCAGGAGAAGGTACACACAGTTTAACCCTCATATGTGAAGAGGGGAATGAAAGTCCTATTTCGTAATTTTAGCTACCGGGATATACAAAGGGAAAGAGTCAGGACTCTTGACCCATGAAATCCTGAAAGGATCATGACCGTCCAACAGGAGGACACATGGCAAGTGGTCGAGGTTTTAGGGAAATTTCTGAAAGGAGGATTTCGACATTTCGGCTACGGGGAATGCAAAGGGTAAGAGTTTGAAACTCTTGATCCGTGAAATCCCAAAAACACATGAGCCATTAGATCAGGAGAGGCTATGAGCCATTGATCCTAGTTTGGAGCAGAAGACCACCGTTTCGAGGTTTGGTACTTCAGTATTTCGGATACCAGGAGTTCGAAGGGGCAGGGAGTTGTTGTAGCTGGGATCGTGAAATCCTGAAATGCAAAAACCCGAAAGTAGATGGAGGAATAATGTCAGGCTACGAAAAAGGGTCGACCATTTCGACATTTCGGGATTCGGATTTTCGGCCATCCCGAGGACAAGAAACCGAGCACTTTGGCGTTGGAAACCCTGAAGTCTTGAAAGCGTCGTATTGTTGAAGTGGAACTACTGTCATAAATTTCGGCAGTTCGGGGTTTGGCTTTTCGGAAGTTCTGAGGACAAGGAGTCGAGGTGCTTGGTGCTAGAAATCTTGAAGTCACGAAACGTGACGTGGGTGTGGAGAAGGGCTGTGGTCATGGAGGACGCAATCGCTTAGACCAAAATTTTTACATTTCGACATTTCAGAGTTCGGGGAATCGGAGGGTCAAGAAACTCGACATTAGAAATCCAGAAATCGTGAAACCCAAAGTCCCATTTTGGAAAGGGTCACGGTCATGTCTGGTGTTCATGTGGAGGTGAAGACTCATGCCTGGTGCATTGCTTGTGCCAGTGGAGTTTTCGTGAAGGACCTGTGGATCGAATTCATGGGTTTCTAGTGAGGGCTCGAAATAACTATTTCGATTCTACAGATTTGAAGGAGATCGATCCTGTGTGGATTTCGACCTAAGGATCAAGGGTCTGCATCAAGTGGTATCAAATCTTAATTGTGTCTGTATATTTTAGGCAGAGGGAGCTAGAGGAAAAGGAGTAGTCTGATACACATCAAGTGGTATCAGAGCCGATTTTTTTTTGTAGATTTCAGACAAAAGAGAAGAAGCCATTAAAGGAGAAATTCTGGTAACACGAAGTGGAACCAGAACCAAATATCCATCTTTATACATCAAGTGAAAGAAGTAGGTTTTTAGTGCTCTGTGATGATTGTTGTAAGGTGCGCAATAGTCAATAGATAGCTAGGCGAGTTGTAGGAGGACATGGAGATTCTCTGAGGCGTAGAGTGATCCATAAGTTTTCCAAGAGGGCAGACAGAAGAAAGAGATGGGTACTGAAGGCCATGAGCATGGTGGAAGAGGAGACCACCAACAAATGAGTAAAGCAGATATTGACAAAGAACTCACTGAGATAAGAGTGAGAATGGAACAACTGATAGTGAAGATGCAGTAGGAAGAGAAAGCGTGTTGGGTGTATGAATGGCCCATGAAAAAGAAGGTGAAGTGGCCAGTCAAGGATTTGTTGGCCATAAGCAACAAAGGCTGTTAAAAACATGGCCGAGGTATGCTGAAAGCCTCAGTGACACAGAGCTAGTTTGCATTTGTGAGCCAGAAGTTGGATAAACCCTCAGTGATGAGGAAGAGAGATCAATTACAGGTCTCATAAACTGCCACGAGGGCAGAGATTAATTTTCCAATTGCCAGGTGAGGAATGAAATGAGATCATTGGAGAATCCCATAGACTATTAGGAGGATGACAGTGGAAATTCATATTGCCAGGGCATAAATGGTATGATATTCTCTAAAGATCTCGTAAACTACCAGGTGGGAAGGACAAAAATCCCATATTTCCAAGTGGGCAAGGGAGAGAAGATGAGACTGTCTGATAGTCACATGGACTCAGGGATGAGTTCGGTTCAACAAGGAGTGTTGATGAAGATGGGATTGATTGATGTCATAAACTGCCAGGTGGGTAGAAGTGCACTTTCGAGTTGCCAGGTGAGCAATGGGAAGAGATCAACAGAAGGTCTCACATACTACCATGGGAGCAGTGCTGAAAGTTAGAATTGCTTGGTGGGCAATGAGATGGGACCATTTGGTCTCATAGACTGCCAGGTGGGAAGAAAAAAATTCCCAAATTGTCATGTGGGCAAGGGGAAAGATATGAGACTGTCTAAAAGTCTCATGAACTCAGGGGAGAGTTCAAATCAGCAAGGAGTGTTGACATGAGAGAATTAGAAGAGAATTCTAATCATTGGGGGAATTGAAGTATTCCTACCAAGTAGCCCAGTTGAGGCTAGAGAATGTGTTGCAGATGCAGCAGCAGAAGAAAGACAACCAACAGAGACTTTCATGGAGGAAGAAGTGGAGTAGACACTGATGTTTTCCAAAGGAGAAAAGGAGGAGAATTCAAAATAATGGCTCTAATTTTTCAGCTAGGAAGATGAAATAGAGATGACTACAACACTGGAGCCTGCAACAGAAGAAGCAGACAACATAGACTTTGTTTATCTATATCAAGAATTGGAAGCCCTGGAAAATAGGGTGATGGTGCAAAGACTGCACATCCAATAGGCTAAGTGGTAAGAAGTTAGTGGAGCATACCAGCCCCAGGAGAAGCTGGAAGAAGTTGGAAGTATGCCAACAGGAGAAATGGCAACAACATAACTGCCATAGGAAGAGATTAAACAAAAGTTCAGTGAGGAGACTGTAGAGCTAGAGTCTGCAGCAGAGTGGCCACTTAGTGCCACAAAGAGAGATAAATACATCATGGGAGATCGATCAGATCTGCTCATTGAGAAGACAGAAGTGCAGCAAAGGAGACTGCATACAAAGAGCCAGTCAGTTGAGCAACTAGACGAGATGATCAGCAGAAGCAGTCAACAACGAGAAGCTAAGTATAAGGGAGCCTCTAAGGGAAACAGGGAAGAAGCAACAACAGCAACAACAACAACATAGCTGGAGAGGAGCAGATGGACAGCTCCAAGGGAAAGTTTAGGATCCAGGTGGATTTCAACACTGGACAAGAGGATCTCATGAGAAGGATCTCATGATTTTTCTAGCTGAGGAGTATGATGCAGGAGCATCACTCCATGTCAGCATCATGCCAGCCAACCAACATGCATTAATGAAGAAAGGGAGAGGCACAACATTCTCGTTTTTCAAAATTTGAATTTCAATAAATTTTGTAAGGCTTTTAATGCCAGACCATGCATCCATTCAGGAAGGGGTTGAGGTTGCCTTAATTGGTAACCTGTAGCAAGTCTAGATCAGTCGGGTCTGTGACATTCATTTATGTCATGTAGTCGTAGGAGCCACTCAGTGATAGAAATAGCTCAGAGATGGTGAGGTGGAGGAAAATCTCGAGAGAGCCCTCTTTTGTAATAAGAATCTCTAGAGGAATATAGAGTAGAATAGAGAATTAGGAGAAGAGACCAGAGCAAAGAGGTCTTGAGAGAGAGTTGAGACTTCTTACAGTCCATCCTTTGTAAACAAATTTGTATAGATATACAGATTAATAGAAAAGAATTTTTTTTTCCTGCATATGGTTGTTCATGTATATATGTTCATGAAGGAATGTTGTAGATGTATGCTATATTTTTATCTTCAGGGATAGATAGAATTTGTCTATCTTCTTGAGTGGTGGTTTCTGTCTGGGTTCTTTAGGCCATGCAAGGAGTGCACAACAAAACACTGGAGGTTCTGTAGCCAGCGCAAGGAGTGCACATCTGAGTTCTACGGAGTTAGAAAGAACATTCAAGGAGTGCACACCAGGAGGATTCACAGACTCAAAGGAAGCCTCAGAGTTAATGAATACTCTGGAGGAGCAATTGTGCAAAGAAAGGCACAGAGAAGAAATAGAACTACTGAAGGTTCTGTAAAGCTCTGCTAGGAGGGCATTGAGTGTGTGCAAGTTCGCACAGGAGGGACTCTATTTCGGATTCAGAGAGAAGAAGTGTCGAGGAGAGACACTTGCAGAGTTGTTGAACGCTCTGTAAGCTCTAAAAGGTGTGCATCAAGTTGAAGAATGCTAGGAGGGTGTGAAGAATTTATTTACAAGAAATACTTCTGATCTGAGTTTATCAAAGTACTTAGTAGCACAAGGAGTGTGCGAGGATGGACTTATTCTAAGTCCTGAAGCTTAGGAGAAACAGAGCCTTTGCGCACAGAGAAAAATAGAAGAAAGCAGATTTCATCATTTTGTCATTTAGGAGTTCGGAGTCCAGAGTGACAAGATATTTTGGGGTCGCTTGCATCACAGACTCCTAGTTCTCGAAAGTGCGCTAGCCGACAGATATGGGCGCATGGACCGATAGCCATCGGATCCAGGAGAAGGTGCATGAGGTTTAACCCTCGTATGTGAAGAAGGGAATGAAAGGCCTATTTCAGCATTTCACCTACCAGGAGATACAAAGGGCAAGAGTTGGCACTCTTGACGAACGAAATCCCATAAGGATCATGATCGTCCAACATGAGGACACGTGGTGAGCGGTCGAGGTTTCGGGGAAATTCCTGAAAGGAGGATTTTAGCATTTCGGCTACCAGGAACGTAAAGGGTAAGAGTTCAAAACTCTTGACCCATGAAATCATGAAAAGACACAAGCCATCGGATTAGGAGAGGATATGAGCCATTGATCCTATTTTGGAGTGGAAGACCAGTGTTTTGAGGTTCGGTACTTCGGTATTTTGGATACCGGGAGTTCGAAGGGGCAGGTAGTTGTTGCAGCTAGGATTGCGAAATCCTGAAACGTGAAAACCCGAAAGTAGATGCAGGAATAATGTCGGGCTACGAAACAGGGTCACCCATTTCAGCATTTCGGGATTCATCTTTTTGGCCATCCCGAGGACAGGAAACCGGGCACTACAACGATAGAAACCCCAAAGTCCTGAAAGTGACGTATTGTTGGAGTGGGACTACGGTCATACATTTCAGTAGTTCGGGGTTCATCTTTCCAGAAGTTCCGAGGACAAGGATTCGGGGTGCTTGGTGTTAGAAATCTCGAAGTCGCAAAATGCAACGTGGATGTGGAGAAGGGTTGTGGTCATGGAGGATGGAATTGCTTAGAGTGGAATTTTGGCATTTTGGCATTTCGGCATTTCAGAGTTCGGGGAATTGTAGGTCAAGAAACTCAACATCAGAACTCCCAAAATCGTGAAACCCGAAATCCCTTTTTGGAAAGGGTCGCGGTCATGTCTCATGGCCGTGTGGAGGTGAAGACTCATGCCTGGTGCATTGCTTGTGCCGATGGAGTTTTCATGAAGGACCTGTGGATCAAATTCGTGGGGTTCCAGTGAGGGCATGAAAGAATTATTTTGGTTCTGCAGATTCGAAGGAGATCGATCCTGTGCGGATTATGGCCTGAGGTTCGAGGGTCTGCATCAAAAGCTATAACCTTTGTCAAATTAGTGATCATGGGTGTAGCCATAGGTTTACAATTCTCCACCTAAAACCTCTTTAGGATCTCAACTGCATACTTTCCTTGCCTAAGTAATGTCTCCCCTAGTCTCTACCAAACCTCTAAATCCAAGAAGTAATACATGATTTCAATTCCTTCATCTCAACCTCGGTTTCCATGTCTACTTTTCACCTTGTAATGAGCTTCTATGCACCTATAAGAAATAAATAATCTACATACGACACCAGTATGAGAAGATCAATCCCAACAAATATATAATATAAGTTAGGATTCATTTCACTTTTGGTGAATTCCATACTCTACAAATATCTATCTATCTTCAAATACCATGCTCTCAATGCATGTTTGAGTCCATACAAGGATTTCTTAATCTTGCAAACTTGGGACTCCTTCCCATTTACCTCAAAGCCCTGAGGCTAATCTATGTACACTTCTTCCTCATTGATCCCATTAACAAAAATTTTCCTCACATCCATTTGATCTATCCTCCATCCCATAAATGAAACTAAGGAAATAACTTCTCTAATGAAGTGTACCTAGCGACTGGAGAAAATTCTTCCTCATAGTCCACTCCCTCTTTCTGGGAGAAACCACCCATGATGATACTCACCTTGAACTTCTCAATGTTTTCATCTACTACATGCTTGATCTTGTAGGTCCACTTTGAACTCACTATTGACTTCCCCTTCAATATTGACACTATGTTACAAACATCATTATTCATGGTGAAGGTGTAATCCTTGACGCACAACGGCCACCCAGGGCACGTCTGCTTCCACTAGGACCTTCTTTTTCCTAGGCCTGAAGAGCTAAAGTGCTCCTCAAATCCCTTATCAGGACTTTTTTGCACACACAAAATGATCACCTGACGATCTCCTTTTGCCTATCATAGAATCAGACCTCGCAAGATTGCGAGTCCTGTACTCGGGCCTCAAAATCCCCGAAACCCGATGGATATTCCCTTCACGATTTCCCTGCTTCGATTGGGATTGTTCCTATCGAAAAATCATCTTTTGTGAGATTGTAAACAACTCGCCTCGGAAATCCCCGATTCCCGATCCTCGATACCGCCTCTCCAATCCTTAGCTCTCCTCGACTAATCCCTTTTCACATGTGACCTCTCGGTCCACGAGAGCAAGCCCCTTTTCTCTATCAGATCTTCGGAGTTCATGAATTTTCAATGCAAAGAATTCATGCGCCTGGGATCTCCGATCCCCGATCTCCAATGCCACCTATCCCCCTTTTCTGTGCTCTAGGGCCCACACGCTAATCGATGGTTACCACGATATCGCCTCTTGCAACCTCGTAAACCTGGATGCAAATGTTTGCGGCTCCAACTCGCGAACCTCCGAGCTCACGATATGCCGATGCCACCTGTCCTCCACTCAGCACTGTGGCTGCATGGTTATCGCATTTTGGAGTTTCGGAACTCCCCCTGCAACGATTCTCATGACACCGAGAACCCCAAAATGCCGAACCCCGACTCTTCCAGATCCTTGGACACACGTCTTGCAGATCAACGGATCCTACTGTGTCGGGAAATCGCAAATCGCGATGTCAACATACAAGGCCCCTGTCTCCGGAACCCCGATGCTTCGATCCACGATCCTTGGGATCTCTTGCCACGTGTCCCCACTGAAATCAATGGTTGAGGCTCCTTCAGGAAATCGTGGATCGTGATTTCTTTCTATAAGAGTTCCACGACCATAGAAACCCCGATATCCCAAACTCCGAATCTCCGGGATCTTCTCTGCTTCTCCGGGCTTAACCCTGCGCAACTTTCCCGAGATCTGATGGCCTACGGGATTTCGTTGTTTCCTTCGGTGAATCCTAGCCGCTGATTCCTCCTCCTTTGGAGATTTCTTGAAAATGGCTAAGTATTCCTTCTCGCACTTTGTCCTTCAAAGCTTGCGCTTGTGGCTCCTTCTCGAACCTTCCTCCGCATAAAACTCTTGCACTCTACTTTCGACAATATCCCGGAAGTGCTAAACCTCCTGAGCTTTTCCACTCTGACTCCTTCAGGGGGATTTACACACACTACTTGCGCTCGACATTCAACAACTTCCCAGGTGTTGAATCCTTCAGACTCTGCGCAACTCCTGCAATAGCAGTCTTTAGCTTTCTTTTCTCAGATTAACAACTGAGACTTCTTCTTCTGCCTGTGCACTCTTCGCACAGCTTCAACAACCAACTCTCAATCCTGGACAAGTAAGATCAAAAGTTAAACTATCGAGCCCTCATCAACGCACTCCTTACGGATGAATTCAACTGCACTCTTTGCAGGAATCTCCTGGCTCAGACAGAGAAACAATTGAAACTTATTCTCTCCTCTCAGACGTCAGTTTAAACCCTGAGATCACATGCATAGCATATTCAAAGCAAATGCATAACCAGAAAAACAAACATTCATGAGCACATAAACAATCTACACAGAGAAACAACACCAGCCATGAACTTGAATCAGAACTTTCTTCTATTAATTCAAATGTCTGTACATGGGTTTTCTTCACAGTTTTCTCTGTTCACTCTCCTCTTCTGAATGATTCTTATGGCTAATGTTACAATGATACAATGAGGTTGTCTATATCCATTTTCCCTCTCAGACTCTAAAACTGTCTAATCTGGAAATAAATCCTATCTACGTGCATTAAATCTATTAAATGCCTCCTATCTATTTCAGACAAGAGCGTATGGCTCGAGGTCTGATACAACATACAAAAGGTGCTCCTTCATAAAGGATCATTTAAGACTTGCGCTACAATCCCAAAGCACTTTTCAAAATTTGGGTTTGTTTATCCAGCTGAACTTTCGCTTGATGTGCTGGCTCGCTTGCTGAGTTGGCGATGCTCCTGCATCAATCCTCCACCATGGCATCACACCATACCTAATTTTCTATTGCATCCTAAAATATGAAAGGCTTGAAATCTATGATGCTTCTCATTAATGCCATGTAGTATAGGAACTTCTTTGGAGGTCTTCTCTCTCTAAATGTGATCCTAGGAGCCTAAACAATCTCTTGAGAATCCCTCAATCTCCAAGTGATCCATCGAGGTCTCCTAATATAAGTGTAATGGGTTACTATATCCTCCTCTTCACCTGAAGTTTGTTGTACTACATTGGAAGTCACTGATGGCCTTGGCTTTGTAAGGTACCAAATGTATTATGAAGAGCACAGGTAGAATTATTATGACAAATACCAATGGAATGAGAAAAATATAAAGAAAAATGACACCCAAAATGATACATTTATTTATAGAAATCCAAGTTCACTTACCTCTTCGAGGGGGAAACCTCCAACTGAGCAGAGATCAATTATAAAACAATTCTCAATACAAAACTTTCCCATGCTTTCTACTCCTATTTATACTATTTATATCATGTAGAAAACATTCTAGAGGAAGATCTTTCTAGAAGCAGTAAATTTTATTAAGTCTTCTTACATTAGACATGCTCACATTATTACATATGACTTATTTACTAATGTTGGCCTTTATTACATAGAAAACATATTATTCTACCTACATGGTGGGTTATGGAGGTTAGGTCCCTAACATGCCCCTCCCATTGAAAAATAGCCTTGTCCTCAAGGATTGATATGGGAAAATGGTTGGACAATGGTAGTTGACTTCCATGTGATATCTTCTAGTGGTGTATTCTTCCACCGAACTAAAAATTATTTGATGCTGCACTGACAGAGACAACACTTGTGTGGGTCCAAGACTGCTTGGGGATACAACCAAATGGAGCCTTCTTCATCCAACCTAGGGAGACTATTTTAAGTTTGGCACTTAGCTCCAATATATTTCTTTAAGCAAGAAACATGGAAAATAGGATGGATCTTAGAGTGGTTGGGAGAGCTAACTGGTAGGCCACATGATCCACACACTTGATATTTTATAAGGGCCATAAAACTTGGGAGTGAGTTTCTAACAGTGTTCAGATTTGAGTGAATTTTGCGTATAAGGTTGCAGAAGAAGAAACATCAGGTCCCCTTCAACAAATTGACATTCTGAACAACCTTGATCTGCCTATTGCTTCATGTGATTCTGAGCCATGACCAATTTTGTTTTTATGGCACGAAGAATCGAATCTCAGACTGTAAGCGTGTTTTCAACATCTTAAACCTTGGATACACCTACCAGGTAGGAGAGAACAAAAGGTGGATTTTTACCATAGAATGCTTCAAATGGAGTCATGTTAGTGGCAACATGGTAAGATGTGTTGTACCACCATTTAGCTAGTGGTGACCACTAAGCCCATTGATTTTGTTTGTCGGACATGAAACACCTTGTTATCGCATAGATTCTAGGTTGGGAAAATCTCGACCTAATCCACAAGTGTGAGACAACTATGAGAGTATCTACCCACTATCACCTTAGATAGACACTCCCCTCACTTTAGTGATGATGGAAATCACCACAAGGGGGGAATCCCAGTGACCCTAGGGGGATTGTGATGGAAAATGGGATGATGGAAGATGAAACTCATATAGGTTGAAGTAATAAGTGTAATGTTAAGAACCAAACATCAATATAGCATAGAAAAACCTCAGGAAAAGTACTCAACACCTTGAAAAAGAGATAATTTCAGATAATAATCCTCTTCGAGGGGGCAACCTCCTTTTACCCCACTTAAATGTTCAAGTAAAAGATGATTCAAAATGAAAATGTATCCTTGGTATATATAGGAGACTAGGAGGTATAATTACAACTAATGGTCTAAAGCCGACATAAATAAA
>CBVK0102565346.1:0-12468 GCA_900067695.1 Picea abies | reverse complement strand
AATCCATGATATGGTCAGAAGTTGTTCCATAAGTCTTAATGGCGTGAATACTAGTATGGATCTAAATATCCTACCATTGGGGTCTTATGATATTCTGATTGGAATGGATTGGTTGGACAAGCATCATGATGTCCTAGATTTCCATAAGAAGACATTTACCTGTCTTGATGGAAATGGAAAACAGAGCACTGTTCCAAGACCCATCTTTATAAGGGAGATTTCATCCTTACAACTAAAAATATGTTTTAGGAAAGGATGTCAATTGTATGTAGCTCATGTGGAAGATCCAGATAATACAAAAGGGCCAAGCCTCAAATATTGCTCAGTACTATAGGAATTTAAAGATGTATTCCAAGAAATACCAGGATTGCCACCAAGAAGGGAGATAGATTTCTCAATTGATTTAGTGCTGGAGCTGCCCCGGTGTCAAAAACACCTTAAAGAATGAGCACACTAGAGTTAAAAGAACAAAAAAATTAGTTGGAGGAATTGTTGAAGAAAGGGTACATATGTCCAAGTGTTTCACCTTGGGGAGCACCAATACTTTTTGTTAGAAAGAAGGATGGAACCTTGAGGCTGTGTATTGAATTCCAATAGCTAAATAGGTACACTATAAAGAACAAGTATCCTCTACCCTGAATGAATGACCTCTTTGATCAAATAAGAGGAGAAAATATATTCTCAAAGATTGACCTGAGGGTAGGATACCATCAGGTAAGAATCAAGGAAGAATACATTCATAAGATAGCCTTTAGGACTAGTTATGGGCATTATGTATTTGTAGTGGTGCCATTTGGAATGACCAATGCACTAGTTGTCTTCATGTGATTAATGAACAACATATTCAGAAATTATTTGGATAAGTTTGTCATAGTATTCCTTGATGGCATACTTATCTATTCTAAGTCTAAAGAGGAGCATGAACATCGCTTAAGACTAGTGTTGCAAGTACTAAGAGAAAATCAGTTGTATGCCAACTTGAGTAAGTGTTATTTTTATCAAAAGCAGATCCATTACTTGGGAAACATTATTTCAGAGTAGGGCATAACAATAGATCCAGAGAAGATCGAAGCCATTAGAGGATGGCCAACACCCAGAAATGTGTCAGACATAAGATCTTTTATGGGATTAATTGGCTAGTACAGAAGGTTCATAGTAGGGTTCTCTAAGATTTCTCATCCCATCAATTCTTTGCAAAAGAAGGGAACTAAATTTGAATGGACACTCAAGTGTGAAAATAATTTTAATCTGTTGAAGGAATTACTTACTAGTGCACCTGTGTTAAATATTGTTGACCCAAATGAAAGTTTTGTGGTATGTACAGACACATGTAAGGAAGGACTTGGGGGTGTCCTCATGCAAAATGGACATGTCATTGGATATGAGTCTAGAAAGCTTAAGGAACATGAGAGGAACTATTCCACGCATGACTTGGAACTTGCTGCCATTGTTCACACCTTGAGGATGTGGATGCATTATCTCATGGAGAAGAAATTCGAATTAAGGACAAACCACATTAGCTTGAAGTATCTTTTTGAACATCCAACATTGAATGCCATGAAAACAAGATGGCTGGAATTTTTAAGTGAATATGACTTTGATATCAATCATATCAAGGGAAAGGAGAAGAAAGTTGTTGATGCACTTAGTAGAAGAGTGTATACCATGCATGCTACTACTATCACTATGCATTAGTCAGACTTGAAGAGAAAAATTTTATATTTTTGTTATAGACCAGCATTACCTAGAGGTAAAGGAAAACTTACAGTAAGGAAATGTACAAAAAAAAATAAAGGAGTATGAGATAAAGGAAGACGAATTACTCATGCATAAAAATAGAATCTATGTTCCTAGTTCTAGGGAACTGAGGAATTTGGTACTAAAGGAAATGCATGATGTTCCTTATGTTGGACATCCCAGTTACTAGAAAACAATTACAACAGTAAGAAGCCAGTTCTTTTTGCCGGGAATGAAGAAGGATGTTGCTGATTACATCTCTCGATGTATGGAATGTCAAAAGGTGAAGGATGAGCATAGGCACCCAACGGGTTTGCTGCAGTCATTGCCAATCCTAGAGAATAAATGGGAAGTGATCACCATGAATTTTATCACAGGATTACCCAAAAAGAATAAGAAACATGATTCAATCATGGTGGTGGGTGACAAATTAACAAAGGCTGCTCATGTTGTGGTTGTGAAGACAACACATATAGCGACTAATATTGCAGAAATTCTCATGAAGGAAATTGCTAGGTTGCATGGGATACCTAGGACAATTGTCTCGGACAGAGATACAAATTTTACCTCCAATTTATGGAGGAGATTGTTTAAAGTATTTGGCACAAATATAAACTTTAGCACAACATATCATCCCCAGACAGATGGGAAAACAGAGAGGGTCAATCGAATATTTGAAGACATGCTGAGAATGTATGTGATGGATAAGCCATCTAAGTGGGAAGATTAGTTACACTTGATTGAGTTTGCATATAATAATGGGTATCAAGATTCATTGAGAATGAGCCCATTTGAAGCCTTCTATGGTAGGAAATGCGATACTCCAGTAAGTTGGGACAACCCAACAGATAGAGTGGTACTTGGGCTGGAGTTGCCCAAGGAAATGGAAGACCATGTGGTTAAGATCAAGTAGAATTTAAAGGCAGCTTAGGATAGACAAAAATTTTATGCAGACAAGAACAAGACAGCTAGAGAATTTAAAGTAGGGGAGCATGTACTTTTGAAAGTGAAGCCCAAGCAAAGCTCATTGAAATTGGGTAGTTGTACAAAGTTGGTAGCTAGATTATGTGGTCCATTTGAAATATTAGACAGAATAGGGCTAGTTGCATACATGCTTGCATTGCCTGCTCCCATGAATGTGCATAATGTATTTCATGTATATTTACTAAATACATATGTACATGACCCTAATCATGTTATTGATTGGCATCTGATTTAGTTAGAAACAGAGGGAGACATTCAGGGTTAGCTAGTGCAGGTATTGGATAGAAAGGTCAAAATACTCTGGAATCAAGTTATAGAGCTGGTAAAAGTTTAGTGGACCTGCTACGGTCCTGAAGATGCTACTTGGGAGCATGAAGATGCCATGCAAGCAAAGTACCCACAGATTTTTGAATAAATTTGAGATTTTGATCTCTATTTTGTATATGCACCGAGGATGGTGCCAAGATAAGGGGGAGGGGATGTAAAATCCCGGATTTCGAACCCCCATTTTAAATAATTTATTGTTACAATGCTGAGAGGTGAGGGTGCCCAAACAATTATTAAAAGGTCAATGTGCCCAAGACATGTAATGTTTTCTATCATTATTAAAAATAAATACCTGTATGGCTGCTAGATGGACAAGGACTAGAGTTATAGGGGGCTATGATTCCACAAGAGAGGAGGCTTGAGGGGATAAGTGTTTATTCCTATGTTAATTACCCTTTTTTCCTAAGGGTTACGTGATCTTCTTGGGGAAGGCCAAGAGGTTCTTGATTCCCCACGAAGTTACTTAATCATGCCTCTGGTTTGATGGGGGGGGTTCGCCTGATGGCTTGTTCACTAATTTTCCTATACATTCATTCATTTCCCTCATGAAGTTTCATGCACTCACTCACACATTCATTGATCCATCCTCACATGCGTCCTGGCTTGGAAAAGGGAACCAAACTGCTAATAATTAGCCATGGGATAGTTGGTTATAATGGTCGCTGGTGCAATCTAGCCATGAACTGGGGCCTCCATGTCTGAGATGCATTGACCTATGCCCTGTTTTTCTCACAATTGCAAGTCTTGAGAGTTCCAGCATTGAGATTCTGGACCAGTTGTGCTGGAGGCCCTTGAAAAAGGAGAAGGATTGCCTGAGGGACTGCATGGCAGAGAAGGGTGGAGGTCCATTCTCTTGGGCGATACAGGCTGGGTAGAAGAGAGTTGGGTACTTGGATTATTGTGGGTGCTAGGAAACCTGTGAGAGATTGAGAGCTGACTGGTTTGGGAACCCAGGTACACTTTGGAGCCCTCCTTGTGGATTCATAGCCCTGGCTTGGGGGTGACACTACTATTGAGATTTGGAGCAGTGGTGTCTATAGTTGGGTGGAACGTCCTTGGTCTACAGCCAGTTGGTGTCATATTTCATAAAGATAAGTGATCTCTGTTATGGTATCATTTGCATGCATATGAATGTTTCCCGATGTATATTTAATTATCATTTAATTGAATCTTTAGACTATGTATGCTTGTTGACTACTGTTGTGAATGTCGTTAACGTATTTTATTTTATGCATCCTTAATTTTAATAAGGTATCAGTAAGAGAAAGAAGTCTAAGGGCAGGCTTGAAGGTAGTGTACCCCGGCCTGTGGGTGGATGGGTATGTTACAACTGGATGGTGCTTGGTATGTTTTGACCTTTATTGATGATTTCTCTCATTTCACATGGGTATTTTTCCTAAAGAATAAAAGTATCATATTTTAGAAGTTCAAATAATTTTGGGTCTTTACTAAGAAGCAATGTGGATGAACCATCAAGCGCTTGAGAACATATAATGGAGGTGAGTATGTAAATCAATCCTTTAATGAATACCTACTTTAATCTGGTATTGAATGGCAACATTCGTTTCCTCACACTCCTCAAAAGAATGGCATTGAAGAACACAAAAATCAAACGTTAATTGAAATGATTGGATGTCTATTGTAGGTTAAGGATTTGTCTCCTCGCTTCTAGGCTGAAGCTCTATAATGTGAAAAATATCTACCTAATCGTAGTTTGACTCGAGTTGTTCCTTCCATGACTCCAGTTGAACCTTAGTATGGGAAGAAGCCTTTCATTGACCACATCCATGTGTTTGGATGTGTTTCTTGGGCTCACATTCCTGATAATTGTAAAAATAAGTTGGATGCAAAGAGTCATGCTTGCATCATGATGGGTTACTCAAAAATAAGTTGGATGCAAAGAGTCATGCTTGCATCATGATGGGTTACTCTGAAGAGTCAAATTTTGATAGATTGGGTTGGTTGTCATTGATGTCAACCCTTACAACAAGTCTAGTAGGCCCAGAGGTGTGGTTAAGGAACCTGAGTTTGTAAGAGGAATAAATACACAAATATCAGTGAATTTGCAAGTAATACTATCATAGATGGATAGTACATGTCGTGTCATTTATGGTCATATGTGGTATGTCACATGGTTCCTCACGGTTGAGGACATATGTCTTAGTGAAGTTGGAGGGACCTCATGAATATTCTAGAAGCCCCTAGAAGGTCAAAAAAGAAGTCAATTATTCTAGAAGCTCCTATAAAGTCATCAAGAAGTTTACTAGTCAAAGTGGTTGCAACTAGGAGTAAATCATGGGTAAATTTGTTGCAATAAGAAAATAATTAAAAATAAATTAGTTGCAACAATAAGTAGTGAGTTTACTAATTATGGGTAAAGTAGTTGCAACAAGAAAGTGGGTCAGCCCTAAAAGTGGGATGTTGGGTAAAACAGTTAGAAGGTGACCCCTAAAGGATGACACATAGAGAGTATAAATAAGAGATCAAGAGACTCCCATTAACACCTATTGATTTTATTGAATATCAATGTTGTAATGTGTTATGGGAAGGTACTATTGACAAATTTGAAGCAGTGAGTCTGAAGAAACGAAGCTCAGTGAAGAGAGAAGTTGCAGGATATAAGGGACAAAGTTGAGCTTATTATTCTAGATTTTTCCTGAAGACATCCACAAATTGCAGTGAAGGAAGAGTGCGAACATCTGTGAGTTGCAGTGAAGCGAGAGTGTGGACATATGCATGGTCCAATGAAGGAAAACATAGAATCTCAGAAAAGAGAATAAATTTGTGGGTTACAGACCCATCAGGGAGTGGATATCTACGAGCCATGGTGAGACAAAGCGTGAACATTCGCGATTTTATAGAGCATAGGGTGTAGATCTATTGAGAAATCCAAAGATTTGAAGATCAAATCTATCAGTTCACCTACATGTTGAGAGGTATGGTTTACTATGTATGTTAGTGTATATACTCTGTAGAAGTCCAACACATAATTGTATTAGTAGTTAATGTGTATTTGATTTGGAAGAAATTCTTGTAGATCTTGGAATGAGGGTTTCTTACATAAGGGTGTTAGTGGAGTTGATGAAGTATAGCAACAATGAAAGGTTGTGGTAGTAACTATGACAGATCTGATTCGTTGAGAAGATTATTATGACAATTGTTTTGTACAGGTTGTGACAGGTTGTTGGTATAGGTTTATGTGACAGGTTTTACAGTGACAGGTTTCACAGGAACATATTGAGAGTGATAGAGTGATAGTGGCATTATCAGTATTTTGGAACTTATATTTTAGGGTGGTTGGATGGGGAAAGGAAAGGGGGTTGTAGCCTCCTTCCGTTTGGTGGCGGAAAACTAAGGGAGTTGCAGCTTCCTTCAGGTTGGAGCCTGAGAAACCAGGGGGTTGTAGCCTTCCTCTAGTTGTAGCTGGAAAATAAGGAAGTAGGTGCTTTCTATGAATGTATTTATTTTGACATATAATAAAATCATTTTGTGGTTTTCACACGCATTGGGTTTCCATGTAAAATTGTGGTGTATTGTGTACTTGTGTGGTTGCTTATTGTTCACTGTTCATTTATGTTGCTTATGATTTTTAAATTCTATTGATGAACTGCTCATAAGGATAAACAATACATATTTTGGTTAAAAAGTAATATAAGTTCTAATACCGATTCACGCCCCCTATCAGTATTCCAAAAATTTGTATCAGAGTAGGCCCTTTAAGAAGCATTCTAACCACTGGAAGGAGATCATGGAATATGCCAAGATTGGAGCACCAATGTTTGACAGTCATAATTATGGATTCTGGAGTATAAGGATGAAAACATTTTTACATGCACAATGATTTGATCTATGGTGAGAAGTAGTAGAAAGATACAAAGAACCATCCACTCCCCCAATAGACAAAGATGGAAAGAAACTCGAAGGAAACAACTCAAAGGATAAAGGTACTATTTTGAACAATCTTTCTAATCCAATGTTAGTTATGCATTGTGATTCTTCAAAATATCTCTTCGATAAAATTCAAAAGATTTATGAAGGAGATACTAAAGTCAAGAGAGATAAACTCCAAACCTTTAGAGCTAAGTTCGAACAACTGAAAATGAAGGAAGATGAAGACATTGCATCCTACTTTTTGTGGGTTGATGAAGTAGTTAATATCATTAAGGGTTTGGGAGAAGAGATGAAGGAACCAATCATTGTTCAAAAGGTACTAAGGTCTCTACCTAAAATATTTGATCCAAATATTTCATCTTTAGAAGAAATAACATATCTAGACACCTTGAGCATGGATGAGATACATGGGATACTCACTGCCTATGAAATGGGAATAGAATAGGAGAACCCAATTACAAAGGAAGCAACATTCAAAGCATCCAAGAAGACAAAGAAAAAGATCAAGAAAAAGTCATAGTGAGATTGTAGCCGCAACAATGATACAAAATACGATGAAGAAATGGGAAATTCTGTCAAAATATTTAAAAGAGGAACCAACAAATATAAATCTATGACTCCATTGAAAGGCTTTAATTGTGGTGATGTTGGTAATTTTTCTTCTAAATGTCCTCATAAGAATAAGGAAAGTGATGAAGAAGAATATCATAAAAAGAAAAAGAAAAATCAAAAGAATAAAAGAAACAAAAGAAACATTTTCAAGAAAAGTATCTGCACCAAGGAAGACGGTTCATCATCAGATGAGAAAGAAGACAATGACAATGATACATGAAGAGTACTTTTCATGTAGGTAGAATATTTTGAAGAATATTATGAGGAATAACAAGAAGTCGATCTAAGAGAATAATTAATCAATGCACTAGAAGAGATAAGGATTGAAAGAAAGAAAATCAAGTCACTCAAGGTAGAACTAAAAGAAAAAGAGGGATCTCCGAACTTAAATTCCAAGGAAGTTGAGTAGATGATCGTGAAGTTAAAAATCCAAGTAGAAGAAGACAAAATAATCAAAGAGGAACTCAGAGGTTAGTTAGATGAAAAAGATTGGATGATCGAAGGCTTGGAAGTAGAAATATTCACTCTCAGGAAATATCTTCAGAAGAAGGACATGTAGCAAAATAACACCAAAGTATTGGATGAGATCATTAGCAAGCAAATGCAATACCATGAAAAATATGGACTAGGATATAACTAGACAGAGAAAGGATCAAGCTCTAAGACAACAAAACAAATAATCTATGCAGAAACAATCAGAGGCTCCTCTAAGAAGGAAGAAGGCATGAGGAATAAAGAAGAGGATTACAGATACACTGCACCACCCAAAAGGTCCATATTTTAGAATCAACAACAACCAACAATGGAGAGACCCCGAGAAGAAGAAGTATTCATAAGAGAAAAAACATTCATAATATCATCTAGCCTCAGGTATCAAACTATTTTTCTTGGTTTATTCTATTCATGTAATAATTTTGGGCATAAATATGTGAATTGTAGAGCCAACACCAAGAACAAAAATAAATATGAAGGCTACACAATAAATGGTTATTCAAGAAGATCCCATGAAGCACAGAGCATAAGCTACAATAGATTTGAATCATGGATAATTGAAGTAGAATGCTACAAGTATAAAAAATTTGGACACATGGACAAAGATTGTAGATTGACTGTTCCTCTTAGAGAATCACAAAAAAATATAAACATCAAAAACAAGAACCAAAAAGGATATGGATAAGAAAGGATGATCAATTTAACACTGAATAATGCACACTTTCTCTACAAGTTAAACATAAGAGTCATGGATGGTATGTTGATAGTGGTTGCTCAAAGCAAACAATAAGTGATATGGACAAGTTTCTAACCTTGAAGGAGGAAAGAGATGGATTAGTTTCATTTGGGAATGACAACTCAACCATAATTATAGGAAAAGGAATAGTTAAGATTGGAAGAAAGGATGCCAAACAAGAAAATATTCTACTATTCGAAGACATGAAACACAATCTACTAAGTGTAAATCAAACGTGTGATCAAGGACACAGACTTGTGTTTGATTCTCAGAAATGAGAAATATGAAAAGCATGGTTAGATAAATTGGAGGTTACAGCTAAGAAATCCAAGCAACATATATGTACTAAATGAATTTGGAAAAGAAAAATGTTTCATAAGAAAGGAAGAGGAAAGTTGGCTCTGGCACAGAAGAATGAGTCACATAAATTTTGATAATATTGTTAAGGTCAACAAAAGGAAAGAAGTGAGAGGAATTCCCAAGATATCAAGGCCAACAAACATTCTATGCAAGCATTGTCTATAGGGAAAACAAACCAAGACAAATTTCAAGTCAAATAAATTCTCCACAACAAAGCCACTAGAGATTGTACATACCGATCTAGTCGGATCAACAATAATAAAGGGATTTAAAGGTGAAGAATAATTCATGCCACTAGTTGATGAATACACAATAATGACTACATTTTTCTTTCTCAAGAAGAAGTCAGAGGCATTTGATAGCTTCAAGACATACAAAGAGATGGTTGAAATTGGGATAAAGTTGAAAATCACGTGTTTGAGATGAGACAATGGAGGAGAGTTTACATCAAATGATTTCATGGAATTCTATAGTGAACATGGGATAAAGAGGAAATTATTAGTATCCAAAACACCTTAGCAAAATGGAGTGGTCAAAAGGAAGAACACAACAATGCATGAAATGGCCAGAACCATGTTAATGGATTCCAATTTAACATACGTCTTTTGGGTACAAGCAATGCATACAAAAGTTTACATTCATAATATAGGAACGATTAGAAATAATAGTGATAATACTCCATATGAGCTATGGAAAGGAAGACCAACGAATGTGAAACACTTCAAAGTATTTGGAAGAAAATGCTACATCAAAAGGGAAGACGACATGATCGGAAAATTTGATTCTCGATTTGATAAAGGAATATTGATTGGGTACTCACGAAAAATGAAATCATACAAATGCTTCAATATAAAACTCAACATAATAGTGGAAAACATGAATGTGACAATCGATGAGACAGATGGATGAAATATAAAAGAAGAAATAAAATATTCAGTGGAACATAATCACGAAGAAGATGTAAAGGAAGAAGAAGAATAAGAGGAAGAGGAAGAGAAGTTAGAAGCAGAGCAAGAGAAGAAAGATCTTCAGGTAATTCCAAACACACCTAGCAGATGAGTGCGGAAGAATCATCCACCAAAATATATCATTGGAAATAAATATGCAGGAGTTGAAACTAGAAGAAGAATATGTTCACCAGAACAACAACACCTAGCATTGTTATCCACATTTGAGACAATAATTTTTCAAGAAGCCAACAAGGATGAATTCTGGATCAAAACTATGGATGAAGAGTTAGATCAAATAGAAAATAATGACACTTGGGAACTGGTTCCAAGGTTGAAGAAAAAGAATGTAATTAGTACAAATTGGGTCTTCAAAAACAAATTAAATGAGGATGGACATGTTACCAAAGACAAAGCAAGTTTGGTATGTAAAGGATATGCTCAGGTTGAAGGTATAAAATTTGAAGAGACCTTTGCCCCAGTTCCCAGAATGGAAGAAATCAGACTGATCTTAGCTTATGCATGTTCTAAGAATATTAAAGTGTATCAGATGGACATGAAATCATCATTCCTAAATGGAGATATTGATGAACAAGTATACATCAACCAGCTTGAAGGATTACAACTGTCAGATAAGGAAGATTATGTTTTCAGGTTGAATAAGGTCCTATATGGTCTCAAACAATCCCCTAGAGCATGATATTAAAGACTGGACAAATACTTACATAAGCAAGGGTTCAGGAAAGGAAATGCAGATAGCAATCTCTACATAAAGATAAATCAATATAATATCCTATTAATTGAAGTTTATGTTGATGACATTATTTTTGGAACTGATGATGATAGGATGAGTCAGAAATTTTCCAAAGACAAGAAAAATGAGTTTGAGATGTCATTGCTTGGAGAGTTGTCCTTCTTTTTGGCACTATAGATATGTCATAGAAACACATGTATCTTCATCTCTCGGACTAAGTATATCAAAGAAATGATAAAAAGTTTTGGAATGGAAGATTTCAAACCAGTCAATATTCCTATGCAGATCAATTTCAAGTTAAGTAAGGATGATGATTCAAAGGACCCGAGCAAGAGACAATACAAATCGATGATTGGAAACTTTCTCTATGTGACATATTCTATACCATATTTGATGCAGACAGTTGGAGGGGTTGCAAGGTTTCAATCAACACCAAAGGAATCACATGTTATGGCAGTAAAGAGGATCTTCATATATCTAAAAGGTACAAAATAATTTGGATTATGGTATCCAAAAGAGAATGGTCTAGTTCTTATTTCCTACACAGATGAAAATTGGGCAGGTAGCATTGATGATAGAAGAAGTACAAGTGGAGCATCCTTCTACTTGGGTGAGTGTTTGGTATCATGGTTACGCAAGAAACAATCATCAGTATCCTTATCTACATCATAAGTAGAGTATATTGTAGCAACAACATGTTGTATCTAGGTACTATGGATGAAACAAACCTTGAAGGATATATGGGTTGAATATGATGAGCCCATTCCGATACTTTTTTATAACACCAGTGCCATCAATATTTCAAAGAATCCAGTGATGCAATCCAAGACGAAACACATTCCGATCAAGTTTCACTTTCTAAGGGAACAGGTTGAATAGAAGAACATCATGGTCAAGTATGTTGGGACAAAAGAACATATCGTAGATTAATTCACCAAACTGCTTCCAAGGGAATCCTTTGAGTATCTTTGAAAAAAACTTGGAATATTTTCTTCCCCACAATGAATTTTTAATTCTTTTTATATATGTCATATATTTACACAAGGAAGCACCAATGATGAAAAAAAAACAAAGGATAGTTCACAGACATGGGGAGTAGCCCAAAGTACATTTCGGATAGGGGGACCATCCCAAAGGACAATTTATATAGGGGGATAAACCCCAAAGGGAAGATACCCTTTTCCATTGATGTCAAAGGGGGAGAGAATAATTAGAGACATGGATGGAAATGAAGAGAAGGAACAAATGCATGATTCCAAAGGGAGCGGTGGCCATAGAGGGGGCATGAGCATAAGTTTTTCCATGCCATAATCATTGCATTGGATTGTAGATTGTTTCCATCAATGAAAAAGGGGGAGATTGTTGATAGATTGGGTTGGTTGTCATTGATGTCAACCCTTGCAACAAGTCCGGTAGAAAATTACAGTAGCCCCAGAGGTTTGGTTAAGGAACTTGAGTTTCTATGAGGAATAAATACATGAATATTAGTGAATTCGCAGGTAAGACTATCATAGATGGATAGTACATGTTGTGTTGTTTATGGTGATATGTGGTACTTCACATGGTTCCTCACGGTTGAGTAGATATGACTTAGTGAAGTTGGAGTACTGTTAAGAACCAAACATCAA
>CBVK0102565335.1:0-13116 GCA_900067695.1 Picea abies | reverse complement strand
TTTTTAATTAATAAATTTTTAATTAACATATGTGATAAAACAATTATTTCTCTTTCCCCCCTTTTTAAATTTTATCCCCCAAAGGTTTTTATAATTTAATTGAATTACTTACCCCCTTCTCATCACATGATTAATGATGATTATCATTATTATTTTTTTATTTTTATTTTAATTTGTATATAAAGATATATATATTTATATTTATATCACAAGTCTCACTTAGACCTAGACTTTATTTTCTTAGGCTGGGCGACATTTTATTAGGGAAATTGTTTTAAATCTTTCTTATCACATTATTTGTTCTAAGTCCATATAGGTTTATTCATTTATTATTTAACAATGCGACGTGCCCTTTAGGACGCACTACATGCTCCAAGGGTGCCACTCACCTCATTTTGTTTCCCTTGCACGACATGCCCTTCAGGACACACTATGTGCTCCAAGGGTGTCACTCGCCTCTTGACTAACTTGGTAGACATAAAAAAACCATGGATTCAATACTCCATTAGGTGATCCTGTGGGAGACTAAGGGCATCTAAAGAATAAGGCCCCTGCCTTATTGCATGCCCCTTAGAATCATCGTGAGCGACTGTCGTAGCTGGCCCTCACGCCATCGTGGGTCCTCTTGAACTAGGTAATCATTAACCTACAATTCGAAGCATGATGAGAGTGCTAGTAGGTTATGGTACGGCTGTTGTCCACACCTCTCCCTCAATGTCTCTGGTTATCGTGTGTGACCCCTCTACTCCACATGTGAGTTTGGTTGACAAGCTATCCTCATCTTGCATCATCAACAAATCATGTCAGAAATAATATTCATAATCATATCATCTAATAATATGCACAAATTTCATATATACAACAATCAAACCCCCAATATTCCACTCCCTGACTCGATCCAGAGTCCAAGGGGTTTCATCGATGCCTCTGCATCCTCGAGGTCCAAAATTCTGCACACTCAGGAAAACTGAGTCAATAACACTTGTCTATGTCAATACAAAAACATAACATGTCATCAATCCATAACGCCTCATAATCATAATCAAATTCCCAATAGTATAATAATCCAGATCACTTGCAAGCAAGTGTCCTCAAAGAATAAGTTCGCTCAGTGCGCACAAGAGAGAGATGTTACATAAGAGTTGGGAAGGCAAGTTGTCTCTGTGGATAAGGTCTAAGTGATGTGAACGATGATGGTTTGCTCTGCAACGACACATTTTGTTTTTTGTACTTGATAAATTTAGGTCATATGATGATTTTGTATTAAGGATTTATATTTGCTAAAGTATGCCTTAGGAGTACTAAGATTACTTTGGAATTTTTTTCAATTACGACATCTTGGAAGATGCAAGGTTTCGACATAGTAAAACAATAGGGTTTGAAAAAAACCATAGTTGTCTCGTTAAGGTGGCTCTGGCATAAACCATGGCCCCATGGTTAAGAGTTTAGATTTTTATGGATTCACATTTATGGGATTTTTTCATCGTTAAACAACCAATGATCAAGTAAAATTATAATTATGATGTTGATACAAAATTCCCAAATTTAAACATTTAAACATTTTCCATACCTTGGAAAAAAACTCATGGATCATGAATCCAGATTTGGCGTCTCAGGTGATCCAACAACCCAAGAGTGTTCTCTGACCAAGGAAAAAGGGTCTCAGGTGATCCAACAACCCAAGAGTGTTCTCTGACCAAGGAAAAAGGAAGAGGTATATATTGGTAACTCTGTATGAAAACATTTTCAAAGAAAATATGAGAATTTGGTAATTCCAGGGTCAAAATAGATTCAACAATTGCCAAATAGTATTCTGTCTAGTAGTCAAAAAAATATTTATTTTAAATGTAAAGGGAAGACTCCATGTATCTGAGAGTAGCGATGTAGACAAAATAGGAAAGCCCTCTCCGCAAAAGAGTATTTTTATTTCTGCTAAACCCTTATAACCAGGGATTCCATTTGCATATAAGTAATGTTATATCTTATTTAGAGAAGAAAATACAGCTATAGAAGAATAGACCCGAGTCAAAATAAATAAAATTTATTTTGAACTTTAAAGAAACATATATAGATATCTACCGTGATATTGTCAATATTTTGATATGAGAAGCTCCGTAATGATGGCACCAAACGGATACAGGCAGGCCACTATCATGCTCGAATAACAAAGGTTCTCCAAACTTTCCAAGGCCGCAATGATGACTCTGATTTTCGTTCAACTTTCCGAAAAAAGACTGCAGGGGTTATAGATTTAGTGAGGCATGCCAGGGATGAAAAAAAGGTCGTTTAAAGCCGTTGAATCACTTCTTAGATGAGAGTTGAGAAAATAAACCATAATTCCACCGCAAAATACGCACATAGGATACCACACTACCTCGTTCTTGCAGAGGTAGTAAGTCGAGCAGAGCAATTGTGACATTCATTATAACGATAAACCCTTACCATACCAACTCTTATGGATTAGACCACCAGCTGCATGAATTTAATAAATAATCTCTTATTTATAACCTAATTGTTGGAGGTGTACATTTCTGGGTTCGTGGAAAAGGAAACTCTACACTTCCAACCCTGTTGGTGTACCTATG
This sequence comes from Picea abies, assembly GCA_900067695.1. Lineage (NCBI taxonomy): Eukaryota > Viridiplantae > Streptophyta > Pinopsida > Pinales > Pinaceae > Picea > Picea abies. The sequence continues at coordinate 10,531 of CBVK0102565335.1, read as the reverse complement.
GACATTTCCGGTACAATTTTTTTTAAAAATAAATTAAAGAGCATTGGGTTGCAGTCTTTCTCCATTGCAATACTTTCCGTAAAGGTCCATTGCAAAGATCCATTGCAACACTGTGGGTTGGATTGCAACACTCGATAAGGTCGTGCATATTTAGAGACCGTTGTGGACACTGCTGTGAAATAATTTCGAGTTTGAGGCGGTGACAGACAAGGCAGTGCAATGCTCCGACACTTTTGAGAGTGAGGCGACCACTGTAAAGTGAAAATAACTTCCCAAAATCCTGCCTCCACTTACGTGGCTCTTTGGAAACATTTTGAAATTATTATTTTTTAAACAAATTCTTAAATAAAATTTGGATAATAATAATAATAATAATCTATTTTTAAGGTCACGGCCAAGCCAGCACATCAAATTGGTGTATGAGACCCTCTTGTTTGTGGGACAAAGGACCCCCTTCCACCCAGCAGGTATACATACCCTACCCCTCTGGATTTTGAACCTGTGACCTCTTAAGAGGAAACACATGTTCTTAACCATTAGACTCACTCAAACTGTATATCAAAGACAGTTAAGTCCCATCAACATTGTGACACCAATAAATAATTAAATTTATGAATTTAAAATATTTATTAAATATTTTTAATTCTCATAAAAAATCAATTTAATAAAATTATTTATAAAACATTGACAAATTAATCTAAAACATTGCAAAATGCACTATTTAATATAATTGAACACAATTATTAATGGACGATCAAAAAAATGTTGATCACTACGGGAATGCCATAGTCCCTTGCCTGAGGTAGGGATTAATAAGAGATATCATGACTATAATAGGGAAACTATGATATTTATCATAGGCAATTGACCCAAAAAAGAAAATCAAGACATTTAACTCTTTGTCAACATTGAGATAATTATTTTTCTTTAAAATTCTACCCGAAATTGCGTATTTACATGATAATTAACAAAAAAATATTTTTTTGTATTTTTTAAATAATTATATTATTTTATAATTTCTATAAATAATTATATTATTTTATAATTTCTTTTCTAAAACTATTTGTAGAAAACATATATTTTTGTATTTACAATTAATATTTTATTTTTTAAAAGTATATTGGACAAAATTTACATAGGAGAATATAAGTAAATTCACATGTTTTATGTGATCAATGAAATGATCATTATTATTTCAAACTCTAGTTAGATGTTTATGTGTATTAAAAATTAATTAACATTTAAGTATTTTTTGGATCAAGTTGTTATTAAAGCTGGGTTTGACAAGTGTTGTTAGTGAATGCTTACACAGTCCAGATTCAAGATTGGTAAAGGAAAGATTGCAAGTTACAAGTACGATATTCAAAGGAGATTTCAAGAGATACATGGTTTCTGAAGGAAATGAAGGAGAAGATCATCCCATGAGAATTGAGGAAATTATGGCTACAATTCGCTCAATGAGGGAAATAATAGATGATTTATATCGAAGAGTCCATAATACCAAGGACAAAGAATCTTCAGTAAAATCTAAAGGAGGAGGTGAAGGTGGTTGTCCTTCAGAATCCTCTTCACCATAATCCTCATCATTATATTCTTCTAGTACAGGTAAACATTATTCACATAAGAAGAATCCCTCTAAGAAGTCATCACATAATCGTGACTTGCCTTTATTGAAATTAGATGTAAAATTCGACCTTCCAATTTATGATGGAGAATTGAACGTAGAGAAGTTGGATAGCTCGATCAAAGAAATTGAAGTATATTTCAAGGTGCAAAAGATCATAGATGACACTGCAAAGATACAACTAGCTATTATTCGTCTAGGAGGTACAACCTTGATATGGTGGGAGAGAAAGACACAAGTTGATCTCATTTAACAAGGTAAAATAATTTCTTCCTGGGATGAATTCACTGCTGCAATAAGAAAACAATTTTATACATTAGCTTATGTGAAAACTACAATAATAGAATGGCAACATCTAAGACAAGGAAAAGAGAAAAATGTTTAAGTATATACATGTATGAATTTAAGAATAAAGCATTATCTTTAAGAATTATTTTATATACTCGTGAAACTCTTCTAAAGTGTATTGGTGGGATACATTCATATCTTCAACACACTATATTTATGTTTAACCCGACTAATATTACTAAAGTGATAGTACAAACTACTCATCTGGAAGCTAGCAAGGGAAAGTATGTGATTGAGGATAAGAAGATACACAAGTTCGAGAAGAAATCAAAGGGAAAATGGAAGAGTAAGAAATAAACTACAGTAAATAAAGATGAAGAGAAACCTACATGTCCTCACTGCAAAAGAAAGGGGCATGAGGAAGAACAATGTTGGAAGCTGCATCAATAATTATGAACAAATAAATTCCAGGATAAGGGGAAACAAAATACTATTGCATCATTCCGAAAAGATCTGGGATCAAATTCTCAAGATGAAACTAAGATCATGGCAATCTGAAGAAAACGTATATATAATACTAATATTTCAGTTCAATCCGCTAAATTGGAAAGTGTTCTTGATCAAAAGAAACAAAGTGATCTTTTTCATGTCATATTTATTGTGAAGCATATAAAGATAGATACCTTGTTTGACAATGGATCTCAAGTTAGCTTAATATCTCAAGCAATTGTTAAGAAGACGGGTTTGAAAACGAAAACTCATTTGAAACCATATCCATTAGGTTGGGTGTGTAATGACGCTAAATTGCAGGTGATGAAACAGTGTAAAATCAGATTTGCAATTACATCCAAGTTCTTCGATGAGGTTGAGTTAGACGCTGTGCCACTTGACATTTGTGGAATTGTATTGGGTAGTCCATATATATTTGACAAGAAATCTATATTTTATTGTGAAGAGAATAAATATCATATTTTCAAGAACGATATTGAGTATATTATTAGAGCTCATCGTATCAAAACTAATGTTTCTCTAGTGGGAACTGAGAAAATAAAGAGACTCGTAAATGCAAGTAAATTCGTTGTTTTCATGGTGGTGAAACAAAAGGACGAAGATATATCATATGCTTTTTCAGGTTGTGATATAGATCATAAATAGGAATTGGAAAGAATTATTTGTAACTAAGATGAGTTATTTTGGGAACCTATAGGGTTACCTCCTAAAAGGGAGGCTGAACATGAAATCTATCTGCATTAGGATGCTCCACTTCCTATCATTGGTATGTATATGTAATCATTGATAGATAATTCAAAGATAAAGAAGTAGGTTTATGAGTTGCTCGATAAAGGAATCATAAGACCGAGTTCCTCTTCGTGTGGATTTCCTATTGTATTAGTTCCAAATAAAGACGGTACATGGAGGATGTGTATTGATTTTCGAGTGCTGAAAAATATCACGATAAAGAACCAATATTTTGTTCCTAGAATTGATGATTTATTATATCAGTTAATAAATGTTGTTTACTTCACTAAGATAGACTTGAGAGGTGGTTACCATCAAATTAAAATTGCAGAAAGTGACATGGAAAACTGCTTTCAAGACAAGATAGAGATTGTTTGAATGGTTGGTTATGTCATTTGGCTTATGCAATGCACCTGCGACATTTATGAGGCTAATTAATGATGTGTTCATTCCTTTTATAAATGATTTTTCCATTGTCTATTTAAATGATATTTTGATCTTTAGTCGAATATGGGAAGATCATATAATGCAAGTCAGAACAGTTTTTGAACTTTTGAAAAAGGAGAAGTTGTATATAAAGATGTCTAAATGTGAGTTTGGAAAACATTATCTTGTATATTTTTGTTACATTGTAGGGAATTGTCAGCTAAAGATAGACCCCTCAAAGGTGGAAGTTATTGTGAATTCGTCCAAGCCAAATACTGCCATAGAATTAGGGAGCTTCTTAGGAGAAATACAATTGAAGGAAATCCATTGATAATTTCCCATTCATAGCATCTCCTCTGCATGTGTTAACAAGTGTGAACCAAGTATTTCAATGCAGAAGAAAGAAACATAAGTCCTTTGAGACATTGAAGGAAAAGGTAAGTACCACACCAATTTTAGCTTTGCCAGATTTCCAACAACCATTTGAGATTCAAACCAATGGAAGAGGATATGCCATGGGATAAGTCTTTATGAAATGAGGTAAACCTATATATTATCATTTTGAGACTTTTACTCAAGCAATAATTAACTATCTGACATATGACAAGGAATTGTATGTGTTGGTACAAAGTGTTAAAAAATGAAAGCATTACTTTGATGGGAAAGGAAACAATAGTTCATATAGATCATCAACCATTACAGTATTTTCAATCACAAACCAAGCTACAAAAGTCACGACATTTTAGGTGGTTGGGTTTCTTACAACAATTTTGTTTGGTTATTAAGTATAATAAATGTATTCGCAATAAGGTTGTAGATATCTTAACAAGACCAGTAATCAAGTCATCTACAATATTAAACAATAATTCTTTAGCTCCTGAAAGTTATGTTGAACAATATGCTAGATATGGTTATTTTAGAGATGTATATATGGATTTAACTCATGAAAATCAGTAGTTGAATTATCATATGCGTGACCATTTATTATATCATCTTGGAAATATTTGTATACCGAGGGATGAAAGAGAAAATGTAATCAAAGAAGTTCATACATATCTCATTTCGGGTCACTTCAGGGTAGGTAAGATAGTAGCTCAGTTGCAAAGATATTGTTAATGGCCTCGAATGAATGCAAAAATTTCCAAGTATGTAAAAGGGTGTGTTATGCATGCCATAAGAAAGCCTAGCAATAGAAATTTTGGATTATACATGCCACTTCAAGTGCCTTCTCAACCATAGGAAAGCGTGTTTATGGATTTTGTTGGAGATTTGTCGATGTCCAGAATAGGTCATGATTATTTATATGTTGTAGTAGATAGGTTCAACAAGATGTTTATTTTAATTCCATGCAAAAAATAGATCACACCGAAACAAACAATACAATTATTATTTGCTAATGTATGAGTTCATTTTGGGTTTCCTACAACTACTATATTTGATCGAGACTCTCGATTTTTGGGGAAGTTTTGGTCTAGTTTATGGGAGTTCATGGATGCTAAGTTAAGAAGAGCACAAATTTTCATCCACAGATAGATGGACAGACATAGGTGGTAAACAAGAGAGTGGTACATTTGTTACGAAGATACTACAACAAACATCCTAAGTTATGGGATGAAAATTTTCTTTATGTGAAACATACCTATAATCGTGCCATGCATTCTTCTACTCAAAGAACTCCTTTTGAAGTATATTTGAGATACTTCCCTAAATCACCTATGGAATTTTCTTTCGAAGAAGAAAATAAACAGGATGGAAAGGATGATACAGATAAAGCTAAGAAGTTCATTCAGAGGATCTAACAGGTGCATCATGTGGTACATGAAAACATGGAGAAGAGCCAAGCCAAGTATAAGGCGAGGCATGACAAACATCGAGTTGATAATGAGTTTCAGGTCGGTGATAAAGTATGGTTACATATCAACAAAAATAGAATGAAGGGTGAACGTAAAAATCTTAGACTAATTTGGTATGGTCGTTTTAATATCTTGGAGAAGATTGGTACTAATGTCTTCCATTTATATCTTCCATCTTACATGCAAATGTATTTAGTGGTGAATGTTGAGAAATTTAAACTTTATGAGCCTACTATGATTATGGATGAAGATGAAAGTGTTCAGGTTCCAATAGTTGATGGTTTTTCTCCAGAGTATTTAGATGAGCTATAGGAAGATGTTATTCTTGATAGAAGAATCAAGACTTCACAACGAGGTGATGTGAAGCACCTTCAAGTTGGTCTTTAGGGGGTAAAACCAAGCAAGACAATGTGGATCTATATTAGAAGGGTGAAGGAGATTTATCCTCACTTAGTTTCTGAGTAATCAAGACTTTTGGTGGTCCAAAAGTCCTCATTGGGGAGGAATGATCAAGGTGGATTCATAATTGCTAAAAAATTGATAATCACAAATGCTCTAAAAAAAAACAACTTCATTGTATAGACTTCGGTGATGTCATTCCAATGCAACAAAAATCGCTTCAAATAGATTTTGTATGCAAAAGTTATGGCCAATCAAAGTTTTAGTCAAACGAGGTCAAACACCCAAAAGGGGGTGACATGTGGCATGATCGTACAACTAAGTTGGATATGTGACAGGGAAACCATACAAGAATAGGTGGACCAATCCGATATCAACATTTGGAAAGTACGTATATGCTTAGGTGGACATGTTAGCGCCGCCATTTTTCTTTCCAATTATAGTTGGTTTTAGTCGAGTTATGGACCATGTGTCAAAAAAAGTTAATTCAAGTATGTAACAATGAAGAGGTTGAAGTCAGTAAGTATTCAGTTGGCCCTTGGAAACGGGAAGGGATGTTAGAGTCGAAACATGTGTAAATGGTACAGATATGTTGTTCTCAGAGAGTCGGGTCCTATTAAAAGGTAGTCCTTGTGTGCCCTAGGTTGATTCAAGTAGTTAATGGAAGTCACATCGGCAAGTGCAATAACTATTATCAACTCATTAGGAAGGTTGAGGAGATAAAAAATCACGGCGTTTGTATCATGTATGCCTTGCAACCCTTATCGCCTACACTTTACATGCAGGGATCTGTTATGGAAAATCTGAAAGTCGATTCGAAACATTGAGTCACCATGAATTCAGTGTTCCTTGTCAAGATTCCTTTTTTGGCCCGATCTGTTATAAATTCCAAATTCTCTACACCCATTTTATTCACGAAATCAGGTTCGTGCACTGCTTGTAAATTTTCTCATAAGCCCTGGTTGATCGAATTTTCTGCCTTGGGCATTTGCCGGATTCATCGTGAGCAAGAAAAATACTAGTTGCGCCATGGATACCTCCCAAGACATAAGAAGGGGCACACAAAGTGGCATAATCACCAAGCCTAAGCCCCAAAGTGCCTAGGATTCATTCTTACTCACAATAGACATCCCCAAGGAGCCAAAGGGAGTTTTCTTTTCACCTGTGGAAACAACGATATCACACCGTGTGAAAACTGGAGTGGTAGGACCTACGTGGGAAGCAAGGAAATTAGAAGCCCCGTCTCCCCAACAAAAAATACCTTGAATAAGGGGAAGGCCAAGGAAGAACAAGGAAGTGGGGGAAACTCGAGTACCAAACAAGCTGCATAGAAGGTTGGTTGCCGAAGAATTACTTATGCACATTATCTGACTAGAGCCTGTTGAAGGTACAAGTCAAGAAAGTGGGAGCAGAGAAAGGAGGGAGGATGTCACGGGTACCAATATTCAAGAGCCATCTCAGCAGTTAAAATAGGTGAAACTAACTGTCGCCAAACTTTCCCAAGAAAACAGGGAGTTGAGACAACAACTAGAGACAAGGACCTCTGAAGTGTCAACAATGAAAGGTCCTGAAGGAAACATGGTGTGGCTCAAGCGATAGCTTAGAGAGGTGCAAGATACAATCATACAACTGCGCGAAACTAGAGGATGTCAGAGGAAAGGTCTGCCAAGCATTTCAAAGAATGTGAAGCAGTCGAGGAGAAAGTCCGCGCGGCTCTCACCAGCACGCAGAGGAAACAAGATTAACTGAGCCAGTTCTTGTATCCTCAAACAAAGAGAAAATCTTGAAAGTTTTGGAGGAGGCATCTTCCTAAAATGTTTTTTCATTCTGATAATGACCATGATAGTCTACAACCACTTGTCGCACACATTCCCCCAACAAATGAGAACACGACAAAAATCAAAGCCGTTATAGTAGATAGAAGGACTCTGACAAACACTTGTCCTTTCAGATCTCTGAACGAAGGAAATCATTGACACATCACTCCCCCATGACGAGACCTGTTCAATAAACAAATCCCCATGGCGGAATGCAAGCAGCCATGATGTAGCCAAATGTATTTGTTGTGTATTTTTGGACAAGCGTCATGTGAAGAGTCCTTTAATGTAGAACAATAAGTTTCCTATTTTTTAGAGATATTATTTAGAAGAGCATGGTAGCCCAAGAGGCGCCCTCGGATATATATTTGATATTTTCGATGTAATCCAGGTTGGTTGGAAAAATTAGTATAGACAGTGTCTGTTGAATGTAGTTTGAGTTCGATTAAAATTTGATGCAAAAGTCCTGATGCTTTGGTGAAAAGATTCTAATTGCAGTAGTTGGATGTATTGTTTCTTTTCTCTGCGTATGTACTTCTTGTTTATTTATTCATATATTTTTCTATCTGAATCCAAACGAATTTTCGAACTTGGGATTCGCCGCACAACGCCCCTTGTTCATGCTATTTAGACAAAATGCATTTCCTATAAATTTAACTCTGAATTCATCCGTAGCGGTGCTCCAAGTTGCTCCCTGTGTTTTCTCCTCACCACACGATGATTTTGCACTAAACATTGTTTCTTTCTTAGCCTTATCCTCTCGAGTCCAGTCACCGAGCCACTTGTTTCTATCGTTTCCTTGAACTGAATCCATAGCCCAAGGTCTTACTCTCTTGCGCCAATATAACCAGAATTAATTATTAAAAAGGAGTTAAACCTAGCCGATAGTTCAAAGTTATATCCTATACTCAGACACAGTCTCCCGAGAGAGCCCTCTCTAGGTCCAAAAGGCTAGTTTCGGATCTCAAAGCTGGTTGAAATAGTTACCTTTGTCGTTTGTTTATCATCCAAACAGATTTAAAGAGTGCTAATAGGACTAATGAGATATCGCCATGTGTTAGCCTCCCATCGACCTCTCATGGCTATGGTATATTAAAATTCTCGTAGGTTGATGGGAGTCGAACCCCCAACCTCTTTCCCAACATTATCATGACTTACAAATGGGGAAAACAATATGACTTAATATCCATTTGGTGCATAATATATTTGAAGTGATGTTAAGGTTTAGTTCGAGAAAGGGATGAGGGCTAAGCCCCCGACCCAAGGTTCATATGGTATCCAATGTAACTGATGCCTATATTCATGCGGGGGATAACCAAAAATATTCCATGGTTATAACAAAACGCAAAAATGGTAGAGGTTTGTGGGCTCAAACCCATCATATCCTACCCACTATATCGATATCTTAAGAATTGCTCCAAAGGTGCCTTTTATTCTGGATCGCCAACCAACCTATAGTTAAAGGTTGTCTACAGTTGTGGATGGAGGTTAGGGTCCACACCCTATTTAACCAGTGCATGGACCAAGACATGGTACACACACATAATACGAGGTATTTGAGTATGTGCATATGGGTCTTGAAGTTCATGTTAGGAATGATATCAAGACCTTGGGTTTGCATTGTAATGCATGCCACATGATTCCTTAAGGAAAGTATAGGGTGTTTAAAATCAATTTTCTCAGAATTTTGACAGGAATTTGATGGTGTACTTTGTTTCATAGTTTGAGAAATGAGTAAAAAGATTAATGTAAAAACACAAGAATTTGAGCATTAATAAAAAAATCTCAATTGGAGGCAGACCAAAGACGTATACCAACTTGGGCAAACTCGATTAACAAACTTTTGTATGTGGAATATTATTATTGTTCTATTTCGCTCAATTATTTTGCAAGTTAATTATCATTAAATTTATTTTGCATATATAGTAAATTCACATGTTTTATGCAATTAGTCAAACCATCATTATATTTTGAAATCAAGTTAGATGTTTATGTGTATTAAAAATTAATTAACATCTAAGAATTTTTTGAATCAGCTCAGAACCTCACTCCTTCGAATAATACTTCAACCTCAAAACCCCACCACCCATAGCCTCAAGTCTGAATCGATGGACTTCACCCCAAAAATATTTTATCAATCTTATCTTCAATGGTGACTCTAACCCAAGACTAGTTGGGTATGGTGGTTTCTTTTGGGATGCCATGGGACAAATACTATGGATTTACATCGACTTTATGGGAAGTGATAGGAACAATGCAACTGAGCTTTATGCTCTGGAGGTTGTATTGCAGATTTCCATTCAACAAGGTTTTACAAAGATAATAGCTAAGGGTGATTTCCAAATCATTGTTAAAATGATCAGTAAGCTCCAGTTTGGGCTACCACCCCGTTGAACTTCCATTAATTGGTGTCTGGAAGGAGGTCTCGAGCAGTCTCGAGCATATCACATCCTCTATATCCAACATAGCTAGCCTAGCCACTCCACACATGCAACGTGGAGCCAATGCGGTAGTAGATTGTCTGGCCAATGAGGGAGTGAAGCTCAAAAAGGAGTGAATCTTTGAACCAAGCCTGTCACAATGTCTCCAATCATACCCTCAAGCAGGATGTCAATCCCTGGCTACCAATGATCCATTTTCCCTTGAGAGTGGGCCCTACAGCCCCAACATACACCCCATGCCTCACAGGGAAAATCAAATTCCATAATCGAGCACACGACCCTGGTCAACCTAGATAGAACTCAATGAACAAAAACAATCATGTTCTATGATTCATTTCCGTCTCCCAAGTGACAAAATAGTGCACATCGTTTTTTAGCATCCATGTCTCGTTTGGATTTTGTTGGTTGAACCTCATATTTAATCTAAATAGAACTCAATGGACA
>CBVK0102565315.1:0-11299 GCA_900067695.1 Picea abies | reverse complement strand
TATTTTTTAAAGTAATTTTTTTTTTTTAATAGCGATGGACATGCGTGAGGATATTTGAGGATTCAACCCACGTGTGTAGGTATTGAATGATTTTTCACATGGGGGTGTATAAAAGTAAAATTAGTTAAAGTTGTAGTGTTACCATCTTAGTCATATTAATGCCAAGGAACAAAGATGGGTATGCAAAGGGCTTAAGGGAACACAACTATGATCATGAACTAGGATTTATCGCATGAAGATGAAATTCGATGATGATAAATACTCCTTAATGCGCAAGGTTAGGAGAGCAATGAATTTCTAGAATGCATCATGTTTTTCCTTCCACATGAATGAAAGAGGAGCTAAGTTGGGACTTAACCATTCATAGGATGGAAAAAATATGCTTGCAAAGACAATAAAGGTCGTGACACATATAAACTCTCTCAGATGTGGGCATTCCCATGATGTGGGAAATTAATCAAGTACAAGCACTGAAAAGACAACATGGTTGCATGAAAGGAGTCAATAAGTAGCGAGGCCATTAATATAAGGAAATAATGAAATAATGTTGCTTGTGGGTAAAGAACTCCAATAAAAAGGCCTTGAAATGTGGTAATCTATACCTATAAGGAACTCAAACTCAAGAGCATGATAAGAAGAATTCCACATGTTCATGGTCAACTAAAACTCTAGAACACTGCCAACATTAAGTACATTTATTCATGATGTGAATAAAAATATTGAAATTTAGCATGGGAGAAACCAGTTGATCATGGATCAATTATGAAAATCATTGATAGATTCAAGATATTGTGCCAATGATGAAAAAAGGTACTTGTTGAGGCATTAACTAGCCCAAACTCTTTAGACTTGGGGACTCCCAAGTTTTTTATTTTTTTATGTTGAGTTTTGTGTTCATACATGCATTTCTTGTAATGCTCCCTACCAAGGGTTTCTTAGTTAAACAATAAATTTGTAATCTAAGTGACTTACTAATTATGTTTGCATGTCATCTAATTTATGTTTTTGTTTAGATTATAGTAAATCTAATTCATGTTTATGTTCTAGTGTATTAAACAGTTAAATCTCAAAATTTCAAATTACATAGTTCAAGTAGTCATCTAACACATTTTCGATACATAGATATATATTTTTAACTTTCATTTAGAGAAAAATAGTAATTTAACAAAAATACCTCTTGAAGAAAAAGCTTGTCCCTTGTTGTTTCATGTTGTCTATTGCCCGACTGTTTAAACTTCTTGAAACTGAATCCTTTCCTCCCATCCAACTAGGAACATAGCCTCTTTAGCTCCCTAGCTCCAGGATTCCTTGTAGTTTACTAGCCCCCGATCCCAAAATCCCAGCAACCAGCCAATCTTATATGCAAACTAGAATTTCCCAAACAAATTTCTTTCTCCAAAGTTTTTATGCCCCCTCCTTTCTCCCCTCTCCAAATGACCTATTTTCCTTTCTTTATTCTCCCATTCCATTTTCCCTCCTCAACATTCCTCCTCTTTGACATACCTTCTCCCCGTTGACTTCCTACCCCCTGTCCCTCATAAATTCTTGTCTACCCTCTAAATTCCCCATCTATCCTTATCCCCTCCAACTTGCCCATCACACATAATAAAATAAATAATCAGTTCATTCATTGTTACATAATTTAATCTATTAAATAAATAATGATCAAATCTAACGAGTAAAATAATTTTCTTGAGTTAATTAAATTAATGATTTCGATTATTTAATTAACTTTAATACATTAATGACCTGAATTACATTACTTAATTATAATTATTAATTAATGCATTTCGGGTGTTACATATACCCACCCTTCAAGAAACTTTGTCCCAAAGTTATGGTAATTCACAAAACAAGGATAATAATAACAAGATTCATACATCTAGATCATATAATCAACATAATTAATTTAATACACTCATAAATACTAGTCTACATGCACAAGGAATGTATGCGTAGCTAGCACATACATAAATCATGCATGTACTAATGACAATAATTAACACATCTAATGCAATTCTTGTATGCTTCCAACCCAATCAACAATGCAATTAACTTCATAATGAATAAATCAGCAATTTATAATAATTTAGCACAAAGGAACATTTACCTAGATAGTTGTGATTTAGTTAAGAATTTGTTTTAAAGGAACAAAGAGAAAATTAAACACTTATGTTATAAGAATAAAACCCCACACACTCTTAACTACTTCTAAAATCCTCCCTCTCTAACCTACTTCTGTATTCCCTCCCTATCCTTCCTCTTCTAGACTATCCTGGTTCCTCTTCTAGACTATCCTGGAGCGTCAACTATATTGACCTAACTCCAGATAGAACCCATAAGTGAAAGTGTCAAGTATCTTGAGCAAGCTTCCCCAACAAGAAACTGGTAGTCATCATCACACGTCTAAGGGAGCGTGACCTAACATCGTCCTACCAAGACTCCAGGTTTCAGAGGATACACGGTGGGAAATACCTCCATCTCTCCTGATAAAACTAGGGTCGACACCCTCTCATGGACCATACGGTGGCACTATGTTGTTGGGATTTTGTCATCGTATATTCAATTTCAAGTTGTCAAGCTACCTGAAAAACCTACACTTCCCCACATGTCATAGCAATTCATTTGAACAAACATAATTTAACATACAATGATTCATACCATACTTTCTCTCAGTCGATGTTCACGATATCAACCATTTGTTATCATCATTATTTTTCTATTGCATAACCCATTAATCTGCGGGTTAGTTTATAACTTAAACTCATGCATATCCATACACTATTAACATGCAATTACATTTACCATATCCTTAACTTGGTATCCACATACCAATATCTTTCAAATTCAAAATTTCAAGCTAGAAATAGGTCACATAATATCCATCATAAATCACATAACAATAAACACTCATAGTATTTGCATTCAAATAGGTCCATATGTCCAAAATTTAGAGTGTCGAGTAATTAGTGGTCCACGGATCATAAGAAAATAAAGATACGACTAGGCCATAGGTAATTCTAGTTGTCTAAGTCCAAATGGGTCATTACATATACCCATACTTCACGGAACATAGTCCCGAGGTGGTAAAAAACGTGAGTGATGATCTCATCGTAAAGTCTTTGCATCCTCCCAAGTAGTAAATCCTACGCTATACTTGTCTCACTAAATCGTAACTTGGTGTACCAAACGGTTCTTGAGTTGTTGGACCCTACGTTCTAATATGTGTAATGGTTCGACCATGATGATTCCCGCATCTGATACCTACAATTCCTTCCAATTTAGTTTTTGAGATTCATCGAAAACATAATGTCGTAGAATGGATACATGAAAAACATCCTGAGTTTGATGCAAGTGGGATGGAAATATGAGGCGATAGGAAACAAAAAAAATTCTCTCTTGAATTTTAAACAATCCTATAAATCCAGGTGACAAATTTTTCCCTTTCCCAAACCGAATGGTACTCTTATGATACAAATGAAAACTTGATCTCCCACTTTATAAATTCGGTCAGTCCTATGTGCATCAACATAAATTTTTTGTCTATCATGTGCCTCATTTAATCATTGTCTAATTTGAATCACTTGCTCCTCCATCTCTTGAATCAATTATATCCCTACTGTCACTCAGTCTTCTAACATTTCCCAACTCAATGGTGTCCTTCATGGCCTCCCATATAGATCATGGTAAGGTAACATTCCAATTGAGATGTGAAAATTGTTATTGTAGGCAAACTCTACCAAAGGTAGGTACTTCTACCGATGGGTTTGATTATCCATAACATACATCCTAAGTGTGTCTTGCATAACCTGATTTACCCTTTAAGTTTTCCCATCCATTTCAGGATGATACGATGTGCTTAAGTTCAACTCAGTCCCTAATGTTGACTGCGAACTTGTCCAAAACCTAGAGGTAAATCGAGAGTCCCTATCTGAAATCATTTTGCTGGGTAACCCATGGAGACATATAATTTCACTTATAAAAATATGTGCCACATATGTGAAATCATGAGTTTCTTTGACTTGAATAAAATGTGTGCTCTTGGTCAACTTATCAACTATAAAAAGAATGGAATTATTCCTCTGCGATGTGAGTGGAAATCCCACAACAAAATCCATAGAAATGACTTCCCACTTGGACATAGGAACACCATGCGGTTGTAGGAGACCTGTCGAGTGATGATGATCAATATTTACTTGTTGACACTATTAGCACAAGATTGGTTAAGGTGCCAAGTGTCAAGAGACACTCACAGTCAAGAAGAGAATAACCCCTAAGAAGAAGCCTGGCATTTTTGAGAAGGAAAAGTTTGTTGTGCCAGAGGAAGATCCTCTTTCTACAAGAAAGAGTGTGAGGTTGAATTTCAGGGATGCTAAATGTCTAACTAGCTGGTTTTTGAGTTTTTTCTAAGTGCTAGTTTCCCCTGTGGTAAAAGGAACTACCCATTGTATAGTCAAGGCACTTAATTGAAATGGTTTTGTCATCATGAAAGACTACAAATTTCTCTTCATACTTTCAAGATTGAAGGCACTGTGTTTTTGGTTATGCTACCCACACTTGCACACAGATGTAGCGCAAGTGGTGCTACATAATGTCGCTGCATAATATTTCAAAGAGGACAGAAGCTGTATACAGGTGCAAAAACACAATCGGGCGCTACCTACAGGCACTGCATAATATTCTGACAGAGGCTAAATTGTGCAGAGTTATTCTGCCAGTTTTGAGTCACTAATTTAAAACTTGGGTTATGAGCAGTTGAGGATGTATTTTTGAAAAATGGAGGAGGTTTTTGTTCATAACATTCCAAATAACAAAAAAATCTCTTAGTTTTTCAAAATTTGTTTTGGTTTGAGAGATATTGGATATAGAAGTAGGTGCTACGTACTTTGCACATTGGCATTGCGTACTAATTTCCTGTAGCGGTCATGGTTTTGATATTCGCCTTGTTGGGAGGTTGCCACATGTCAAGGAGAGTTCAAATGAATTCTCAAGGATAAGTTGTATGTCAAGGGACACCTGCACCTAATATTTAGCTCCAGCAAAGGCCTCATGCATGAGGTGGAAACAATTTATTAATGACTTCCAACAAATTCCTGAAAATCAACAGTTTGTTGGATTTTTGTCTCTTTGATTGTTGCCACCTATCTCCTAGGCTTAGAATCCAATGGAGGAGATGGGATTTGACCTCCTTAGGTTATTTGGATGTTATTTTCTATTTAAGGAAGGAGAGATCTCTTGAGGGGAGGAGGGGATGAGCCAAGAGAGGTTGGAGAGAGTAGGAATAGACAGTTTTTTGTGTGTGTTCATTGGTAAGCCTGTGGGCATTTTAGGATTGTAAGCATTACTGCTATTGGAGACTCATGAGAGTTGTGATTTCATATTGTAACTCTTCTTTTATATTTCTTCTTATTTGAATATATTGTAGATTTGAGGATCAAAGGTTGTCAATGATTTATGGATCCATAAGCAGCAAAGGATCTGCTGTGTTTTGCCCATCAGTCATTGTTTTTATTCAAGTATTTGTTGATTCATTGAATTGAGAGGATCTCTATTTACTGACCATCAGTCATTGTTTTTATTCAAGTATTTGTTGATTCATTGGATTGAGAGGATCTCTATTTACTGAACATTCTATCTTATGTTTTCCTTCTTCATTTCTTCCATCTATCAACATATAATCTTGTTTTTTGTTAAGCAACTTTTGTGCCTTAGATGAGTGGGATGTTTGTGACTCCATTGCCCATTGGTGTAGCCTACTGATCTACAGTTTGCTACCCTCTCTCTTTCTTTATCCATCTTGTTGATCCACCTATTCAAAACCAAAGTTATCTTTTACATTTTGATGGGTGCTGAGCTTACACTTTAGCAGTCAAAGTGTGACTTTCAGTGCTAACAGACACTAAAGACACTTAGCAATGAAATGGACTAAATCACATTTCATGTCTGCCCAAAAGAAAAGCTTCTTCATGTCTACGTACATTTTCTTCACACCTAGATGCACACGGTAAAGTGCTCTATGGGATTCCTTGAGTATGATGCTTCAAATATCCCCACCCTCAGGGATGAACATCCTTCCCTGGTATCTCAAAAATACATCTTCGTCAAGGCTATATCCTTCAAAATTTGACTCTAACTATCTCCCAATATAGAGGGATGAAGTAACCTTTAATTACCAACTATCTCCAAGAAGTTTCCCCAACACTCGCTCCCTTGAATTAACCTTTAAGGGAACTAAGGAGAATATATGTGGCCTCCTGCTTAGAGAATTTGCAACCATATTATCCTTTCCCTTAATGTACGAAATTGAAAAATCATACTCACTCATAAACTCACTCCATCACCTCTTCCTAGAATTGAGATCACTTTGAGTGAAGAGATGCTTTCAGTTTTCATGGTTAGTTTTGAGCTCAAATATTTTCCCCACTAGATAATGTCTCCAAATCTTTAGAGCTACCATTACAATTTCCAAATATAAATCATGAGTAGCGTAAATATCCTAATGCTTCTTCAACTTTCTTGACGCATACGCTATCACTCCCCCATCTTGCATTAACAAAACCCCCAATCCTTTCTTTGAGGCATCTGTGCAGACTATGAAGCCTTTATCCATATTTGACACTCGTAGAAATTGTGCACTATTTAGTAATCTATTAATCTCAATGAATTCAATGTATCTTTCATCTATCCACTCATACCTGACCCCCTTGTGTTGCGAGGTGGTGATGGGTTTCACAATCTTCGAGAATCCTTCCACAAACCTTCGATAATAACCAACTAGCCCCATGAAGCTTCACACCTCATGAGCATTTCTCGGCACTTGCCAATCCATTATGGACTTCACCTTTTCCGAGTGCAAATAAATTCCTTCTCTCAAAATGATATGACCCAGATAATGAATCTATTTATGGAAGAAAGAGCACCTCAAAAACTTTCCATACAATTTGTTCTCTCTAAGGCATGACAACACCACTCTCAAGTGTTCCTCACATTCTCTTTCATTCTTGGAATAGATGAGGATATCATCTAGAAATACCCGCACAAAGCAGTCTAAGTACTTTCAGAACACACCATTCATGAGGCTCATGAATACCACTAGTGCATTGGTCAAACCAAAAGGCACTACAATGAAATCGTAATGTCCAAACCGAGTTCAAAAGGTGGTTTTAGGAATATTTCCTTCCTTAATCCTTAACTGGTGATACCCTAATCACAGATCATTTTTTGAGAAAATTGTTACTCCTTTCATCTGATCAAATATGTTATCTATATATGGTATTGCGTACATGTTATTCATTGTAGATCGGTTCAAGTCCCTGTAATATATGCATAGCCGTAAAGAACCATCCTTCTTCTTAACAAATATTACTAGTGCACCCCAAGGTGAAACATTAGGCCTTATCATCCCTAAGTCCAGTGGTTCCTTCAACTACTTATGCAACTCACAATGTTCTAGAACCATCATCCTATACTGTGTCTTGGAAATTAGCTCTACACCAGGTTTTATCTTGATGGTAAAATCAAGGTCCCTCTCAAGAGGAAACGTTTGCAACTCTTTCGGAAAAATATCCTTAAATTTTGAAAAAAATTGGATATTGATCTATAGAGGGTCCCTTTGCTTCATTTATTGCTTCCACTACAAATAATCAACAACCTTTCCTCATGCAACGTTTAACCTTGATTTTTGAGATAAATCATAGAGACACCTTCCTCCAGATACCATGGATCTCTATTGACCTTCCTTCATCATCTACGTAAAACCACCCTCTTCGTGAAACAATCTCCATAGCTCGATGAGCTTCTAGCCAATCCATCCCAATTATTAGATCATATGTCCCTAGGGAAGTGATGTGTTGGAAAATTGGTTTGGAAATTTGGTTTTAATTGATGTCAACCCTTGGAGAGTGATATTAGAGATTGATTTCAACCCTTGGAGAAGTCCGGAAGCCCTAGAGATGTGGACGATATCGTTGGACAATTGGTTGTCATGTTAGAGGTCTACCATTTATATTGACACATTGTTAAGGTTTGGCGCATGGTACATGTTTGGTACATGTTATGGTACAAGCACATATCTTTTGATGGTATGTTGGTGAATTCGGTACATGCTTGGTAGAGGCATGTGTTGGTGATGGTGGACATTTGGTTGAGAGGTGCCCTTGGTATATGGTCCATGTGAGAGGATTCAGTGACAGGTTGGTCATGGAACCTGTAGTTGATCGAGGAATAAAGACATGAAGTTCAATATACTTTTAGGTAAGACTATTGTAGATGGATAGTATGTGTCATTACATTTTTGGTGATATATGGTACACCACGTAGTTCCTCACGGTTGAGGAGATATGGCTCTATGAAGTTGGAGGAACCTCAAGAATATTCTAGAAGCCTATAGAAGGTCATCAAGAAGATTGACCAGCCAAAGTGGTTGCAACAGGAGATTGTTGAAAGATTAAATTTTGCAAGGATTAATTAATTATCGAAAAAGATTAATTAATTATTGCAGGGATAACTAATTATTGCAAGGATAATTAATTGTTGCATGTCATTATCGAAAACAATTGTCGAAAGTTTAGATTGGTTATCATTGATGTCAACCCTTGAAAAAATTTGCATGTCGAAGTAAAGTGGTAGTAAGCATAATATAATAGGTTGCATGTGAGTTGCATGGCATTAAGAAATTTCCCTTTAAAACACAGAGAAGAGTCAATTGAAAATCACTTATGTGTATTCACAATGATAATACAGGTTGGAGATATGAGGCAGTGAGTTGAAGACAGAGAAGTCCAAAGAAGTAAGAAGTTTGCAAGAGCCGAGAGTACGGAGAAGGGATTTCATACAAGAATCTCTTGAGTATATATGCGGGTTTTAGGAGGAAAAGCGTGGACATACACAACCTGCAGTGAAGGAAAGTGCATATACCCATAGACAGAGAGTAGTAGCGGACCTGTGAGGAAAAATACAAGAATATCAGAGATATGGAACTCAATTCATCTTCAGGGTAAAGGTATGTCCTCCTCGGTGTGTTATGGAGTAATTCTAAATAATTCAGGAACATGTATGTCTCAATGAGTTATATGAACTTGATTAGAAGAACTCTTTTGTAGATTTTGGTATGAGGTATGTGTGGTTGAAGTCTTGATAAGATATTGATATTAGTAACAGTAACAGAGGTATCAGGAACAAAAACAACAATAGGTTATCAGTTTCATCAACAGAGGTAATGACAAGGTTGTCTACATTTATATTTTAGGGTGGTTGGATGGGGCAAGGAAATGGGGTTGTAGCCTCCTTCCGGTTGGAGCTGGAAAACTAGGGAGTTGGAGCTTCCTTCAAGTTGCATCCTGTAAATAAGGGGTTGGAGCCTCCTTCCATTTGTATATGGAGAAATAGGAAGTTGTTTCTTCTAATGAATGTACTCTTTGACAAATAAGAAAAGTATTTCTTAGTTTTTTACCGCATTAGGTTACCACGTAAAATTTCAGTGTACTGTGTTTATGTGTTGTTTATGCATTGATTTATGATATTGTTTCTATATTGAATGTTGATTGAATATCATTGAAAAATTATATCGTGGTTAAATAAAGAAAAGTACTAATATTGATTCACCCCCCCTCTCAGTATTCCAACAATTGGTATTAGAGTAGGTCCTTCAGGAAGCAGTCTAACCACTGGAAGGAGATCATGGAATACACTAATATTGGAGCACTAAGGTTTGATGGTCAGAACTATACATTTTGGAATAAAAGGTTGAAAACATTTTTACAGGAATAGGAATTTGATGTTTGGCAATCAATAGTAGATGGGTATATAGCACCAGACACTCCCCCAACTGACAGAGATGGAAAGAAGCTCAACAAGAACAACGTAAAGGTTAAAGGTACTATTCTAAGAAGTTTAGTTGATTCAATTTTTGTCAAATTTATGCATTGTGATAGTGCAAAGGATATTTGGGATAAAATCCAAAAGATTTATGAAATATATGCCAAGGAAAATGGAGCTAAGCTTCAAATTTTCAGAGCTAAGTTTGAATAGTTGAAGATGAAGAAAGATGAAGATATTGCAACCTACCTTCTGCGAGTTGACGTAGTAGTCAACACTATTAAAATATTGGGAGTAGAAGTTGATGACGTCTCTTCCTTTGAGATTTGATTCTAAAATATCATCCCTAGAAGAAAGAGAATATCTCGGTACATTGAGCATGGACGAGCTACATGGAATATTTATAGCCTATGAGATGAGAATAGAATAGGAGAACCTAGTCACAAAGGAAGCAACTTTCAAGGCATCCAAGAAGACAGAGAAGAAGCATAAGCAAAATTCAAAACCAAGTTGCAACTGCAGTGATGATTCAGATGAAGATGAAGAGATGACTAACTTCGTAACAAAATTACAGAAAGGAACCAACAAGTATAAAGGTATGCTTCCATTGAAATGTTTTAATTGTGGTGGTATTGGTCATTTTTCTTCTAAATTCCCTCACAGGAATAAAGACAGTGATGAAGAAGAAGCTTCAAAAAGGGAAAATATATATCAAAAAGGAAACAAGAGAAGAAACAAATTCTTCAAGAAAATTTTCTACTCAAAGGAGGACAGTTCCCCATCATACAAGGAGGATAATGATAGTGACAATGATTTAGAAAGAGTACTCTTAATGATAGTAGAAGATGATTTTGAAGAAGAAGGTGAAGTCGATCTCAGAGTTGAGATAATCAGTGCATTATAAGAACTCAGGAAAGAAAGGAAGAAAAATAAGTCACTCAAGATAGAGTTAAAGATGAAATAGGGATCCAACTCTGAAGAACTAGAGAAAATTATCACAAGTCTAAAAATTCAAATAGAAGAAGACAAAAGAATTGAGGAAATTATTAAAATTCAATTAGAAAAAAAGAAGAAAACGATCGAAATCTTGGAAGCAGAAGTAGTCTCTTTAAGGAAAGATATTTAGAAGAAAGATTTGTAGCAAAAGAGCGCCAGAATATTGGATCAAATCATCAACAATCAAAGATCATCAGATGATAGATCCAGAATAGGATACAATCAAGTACAAAATTAGAAAGGATCAAGCTCGAAGATAACAGAATGGGAAGCAAAAGAAAGAAGCTATGCAAAGATTGTCAGATATTCAGCCAAGAAGGAAGAATGCAAGCCCCCAAAGAAGAACATTCCAGAAGTAAATAAAACTCAAGATGAAAAATTCAGAAGGAGTGAATCACAAAGAAGATCATCTATCCCCAGGTATCAAATATTATTTTATGGTCATTGTTTAAATTGTGCTAATTTTGGACATAAAACTGTAAACTGC
>CBVK0102565312.1:0-10099 GCA_900067695.1 Picea abies | reverse complement strand
CCAGGTGCAGTTGAAACTGGGTACCAGACACAGGAAAGACAGTCTGCACACAGTGGGAACTAACAGAGAACAAAGTAAGTTGAAGTGACACAGAAAGGTCCAGTCTTGCATTGAATCGGAACAAGTCACAGGTGAGTGTTGGGGGCCTATTGGACCTTGGTTACAGAGTAAGGAATAAAGAAAAGAAAAAGGAAGAGAAAAGACGAAGTTTGAACTACGCGGAAGACACATTGACTGAGAATGGGTTGAAGTAGTCAAAGAAGCATAAAAGAAGGAGCGGAGTAAGACAAAGAAAGTCGTTGAACGAGAATATCGAGGAATAAAGATAAGCAAGGAATATGTATCATGGAAAACTCAACAAGCGGATAAATCCACCAACAAATGCTTTGGAGCACCTTATAGTAAAGAAGGAAAGACAGGTTGATGAAGCCCTGAAAATGCGGGTCAAGTTGAACTAGAGTTTTAGACACCTAGGGTTTTGGTATTTAGGGTTTTGACACCTAGGTTGTCTAAGAGTCATTGTAATGTATAAATAAGGACCTAGATGAGAGAAGAGGGGTTCATTGTTGTTGGAGGTTGATCATTGTTCATTCTAGGTTCATTGTTATTGTGTTTTTGAGTGATTACTGTTGTGCGAGGAAGAAGTGTTGTGTGTGAGAGCATTCTTGTATTGTAAGATATTCATCTGGGTGCGAAGATCAACCCTGTAGGGAGGGGAGATAGAGAAGAGAGAAAGAGAGAGAGATCTGCAAGCTAAGTGTGCAGATAGAACTGTATGTTTTCACATAATATATCAAGAAATGAAGTTCTGTGGACGTAGCCCTAGGGAGAGGGTGAAACACTTATATCTTATTGTCTTATGTGGTTGATGTTGTGTTCTTTGCTTCATGTTAGTCTGTTATTGCATTATTGAGCTAGATCTGAGATATGACTGTGTGAAGTAGGTTTAAGTTGGTAAATAATATCTAGTTGTTGTGTGTTATTGTTCTAGATCCACTTTGCATTCCTTCTGGTTGTAGACACCTGTGTCCTGAAACCCCCTATTTCTACTTCAGGTGAGACTACATCTGCTTCGTAGGTGTTTCCAAAAGGGCCAATAGTTAGGGCTTGTTGGTGTGTTGTTAGAGTTGAACCCTGGGGATACCCCTGTGCCAACACTTTATTAGGCCTCTTGGACTTTCACCTTCACTTTGAACTAGCTAAGGAAATTTCACCTCTTAACTTGGATGAAAATTTTCGTATCCTACAAACTTTCCATTTCATGGGCCTACAGTTCCACAAGATTATACCCATTATTTTCATCACTCATCTAGTGAAAGTTTATATATTGCAAGATTTCAATTTAAAAGGCTTGCAGTTTTCATAGGGATACACTTTGTGTTAACACTACTTACAGGGCCATTCAGGTCTACCACATCATTAATGACAACAATCATATATATCCCATTTTACTCAGGGATTCAACCATTCCTTCATGCATTCACATTTATCATACAAACCATAAAATAACATATTTGCATCATAAATCAAACATGTTGATCTAAAACACTTATATGTTCATTGAAATATCAAACCAACCAACTAACCGAGAGAGGAAGCTTTTCCTTCCAACCATAGGATTTACTGTAGTATGCCTTTCTACAACATGCCACCCTCGTGCCAAGCCATGATACCACAAGGGGATTGATTCAGTTTACTACCCAATTAGGAAAATAGTCCAAGAAGGTTACTCTCCTTCAATCCACTAGAAACAACAGAAGTTTCCCTCTTCACACTAAGCTCAGGACCTCCATGGGTTTATCAGGCACCTTCCCAATTGGATTTCCTCTACAGAAGAGATTCGCTTCTATGCTATACAGTCCCTCAACGACTTCCCCTTATTGGTTTCAATTTCATTCCAGTAAGCACCAAGCTGTGGTCCTCTATTACTCTAGTCTAGTTCTGGGTCTTCTCTATTCCAGGGTGGCCATTAATTCCTTGGGAAAGATTTCTATTTTCTTCAGAAACAACTTCCCAATTTCCTTTGTAACTCTGATCTATGCACACAAATACTTCTATTTGTGAGTCTGCAACTCACTTTGTTCTCTATGGTTCTTGGTTAGAGTGCATCCATGACTTCTCAGGCTACTGAAAATATTCCTAAGTGCATTCTCCCCCTTCACATCTCTCTTCCTCTCCTTATTCTTGTGTATTTTCTACTAGCTCTTCTCTCGTGATGTTTTTCCACTTTGTTCTCTTCTTCCATCCAATCCTTGGGATTCTCATGGTTGCTTTAAAACACAACCCTTCAATCAGGGATCTGAAATCAAAGGGGCAATCCAGGGATGTCTTTTTTTTAGTTCCTAACTGGGTCTTTGGTTCCCTCCAAACATCAAATTTGTCAACAGTTATAACTACCTCAACCACCAATCCTACTACCCATAACTAGACACATGGCTCCATACAGATCTAAGTATGTTGGAAGGTGTTGCATTCAAGTTTGCAAGTGTAGTATGGAATCTTGAATAAGTTTCCCATTTTCTTCATTGAAACTTCTCCACTCCACCTCACCAATCCCACTTCTGACACCATGGCCAGTACTCAAGGCATTTCCCTCTTAGTTAATTGTCTGATGTTTTTTATTAATCAATGACATAAATACATGCTTTATAATCACATTACATGAAGTCTTAGCATAATTACAAACATGGGGGAAAACATGGTGTTACAATAACTTTGTCATATTCTTCCCCTCTTTGTGATGGAAGTTACTTAGATTCATCTCCTTCTAGGTTTTCATTTAGGATCCATATGTATCTTAAAGTGTATCAACTTTGGAAAATCTTAGTAATTCTTAAAATGCCAACTATAAAAGTTTTGGTGATATTTTTGTAAAAATATTCAAATTTCTAAGGATTTTATATAGTCTTTAGAAAGTTTTGGAAATATTTAAAGTAAAATAATTTTATCCTAAAAAATTTGGGTGAATCTTTTTTGGAAAAAAATGGAAAAATAGAAATTTAGCCCATAAATTGTCCTTGTTGTACTCTCTATGATTTCCTTCTGCAAGTGATAGTGACACCAAATCATTTGGTCTTCTTCAAACTCGACAAGGTAAAATTGAGACTTTAATAGGAGGTCCATGAATACTTTCCACTTAGTTACTTGTGCATCTTCTCTTACCATAAGTTCCTCAGTGTGGCTCTCCCACCAAGTTTGTGCATGGCCTTCTGGCTTCAATTTGGAAAAATCCATTTTTCCATTCCTCTTGTATTATACACACTGTAATATACTTCTAATCGTTGCAACTAATTATTCAACTTAAGTGCATCTACTTCACTTTCATAGGGCTTGAACTCGACCTTCGCTTCCATTTTAAGTAGGTGTTGAGAAGATTTTTTACTAAAGTCCTATTTTTTGAGCTTTGGTTCTTCCTTCTCTTTTCTCAGCTCCTCATGATACTCAGGTTTCTCATGAGATTCTTGTTTCTTTGAAGAGGTTCTAATTGTCTTCGCAAGAATGCCCATGAGGATGAGCATGCACCTAGAACTATTGGTTATTTAATCTTCCAACCTCACAAGTCTATTTTTTCCTTCATCTACATGTCCTTCCTTGTGCTTCTCTTCCATCTCTTTGGATTGGCTACCTCATAACCCTTCTTGTGCCAATGTTGGGATCCATAAGATACAATGCTCCTACATATTTTGATTTCCTAACTTGAGTAAGAATATACTATGCTCATAAACACCAAAACAAATCTAAAATTAAAACAAGTACAATGAGCCAATGCTCGACTATGCAACCATTTTTTTTTGTTTTAAACTATTTAATATAAATAAAATTGCACCATTTGGATCTTTAACTACTACAACATATGCAATAGACTAGAATAGCAAACCTACACAATGTGAGACAAACATTTATTCTTAAAATCTCATATTGTAAAACCAACATTCAATGAAGCCTTGTGCCTTCCATCTTCTTATATTATGAACATTACAATACGCATTAAATAGATGTCCAAACTTACTCTAAAGTTATGAGACACTATGTTCTTGTATGTTCGTCTACAACATGCTTATGTATACGTTCTCTTAATATCTTCTCCACACTCGTGCTCATACTATGGAACAATAAACATTGAGTGAAAAACTAAATACTCCCCATTTTTGCTAGATTTTTTTATAACTATTGGGTTTATGGTTTTGAAACCCACTTGGAACTTCCATGGTGCTTCTAGATCAAGTCTCTAGTGGATTCCCACATGTTACTACCCCCCATATTGAGAGATGCAATGAATATTTGAACCTTTGCATTGTCTAAGCCAAACTTGATTCACATACAAACTTTATTTTACGTGCACTATACCATGTTGGAAAGATTTCAATAAGAAGAACAATTTCCACCTTTAATGAGGAAATCCTATGACTAAATGTCACAAGGCACAAAAAATTATTGTTTCAAGTTTTGACAAAATCAATACCATTGAAATGCCCCAAATTCTAATCTCCCTCATACACAATATCAATAAATTTATACATAAATCCATTTTAAATCATATTCCACATGTGAAAAGAAAAATTGTATAGCTTTTCTTCTTACATGTAGAATATGATTTAAAATTGATTTATCCTAGGAGTACTTCTTCACAACAATATATTCATTATAAACTGAACATGTTACTTGTTGAGGATAACAATCATTCCTCCTAATCATTTAAATTAAATCCAATTAAATAATTTATATTATATATAAAAAAGAAAGAAGAATACAATTTTAATAAAATTGATTTATAATAATGAGAAGATTTAGAAATTCAATTCAAACGGATTTGTAGTATTTGATAGAGAATTAGAGAGAGGATATGGTGAATGCAACAGGTGGTGGTAGTCATACGTTAGTGAATTCAGGAACTGGTATTGGTGTTATAACAGTGGTATTGGTAGCATATTTGATAGAGAATTACAGAGAGGATATGGTGGATGCCATCGGTGGTAGTCATACGTTAGTGAATTCAGAAGTGGTATTGGTATTTTAACAGCGGTATTGGTAGTCGTATGCTAGTGAATTCGAGAGATAGTATTGGCGTTGTAACAGGTGGTAGTAGTATGTGATGGAGAGAGAAGACAATAGAATTGTGGACATCTTATAAAAATAAGTTTTATCTCGGCTCTTCGAAATTTTAATATTCTCTTGATGGGAGGATGGTAATGAGGGTCCTTTAATATTGCTTAATATCTGAAGCGAAAGACATAAGAAAGCTGAATTTTTTTAGTATCAAATTTTCCTGATATTGGCGGTAGCTTCTCCCTCAGAATTTATGACAAAATAACTTTGATTGGATGTTTGTCATTATGTGAACAAAAAGTTGCCATTTTTCATGTCTCTACTTTGACAGGATCGCTGAAATGTAAATTCTTATATCCTTCTGAATATAAAAAGAATTTTTCTCGTGGAAAAAAAAAATGTGATGGAAAGCAAGTGTCTCTGTACTAAACGAGCGGATATTGAGGAACATGAGAATATTGGATTCTCGGTTCATCCTCCAATACAATGCTGCATTAGTAGTCTTCACGGAGTTTGGTACCTCAGAAAGTGGCCATTGTCGGCTCATTGATCTCATAAACAAATTAGCTGCCAAGCAAATAACGTTATCACCGAAACACTCTTCTGACATAGCGATTGTGTTGTGATGGCAGGTCTGCAGATTACAGCAATTACTTGTCAGTAACATTGTCATCTTCAATACCGATGATGATGCTCCCAAATACCAATTAATAAAGGACAGATTCCTGTGCTCCAAGGAACTTCCACTCACAAGACAAGTTGTGTAAATGTTTTTATAATCCATTTTGGTTATGATTAATTTTAATTGTATATCAATGGCGTACTCTATCTGTTAGAGATGTAAAATATATATTGAAACTTCAATTGTATAATATATATATTGAAACAATGCATCTACTTAAAATTAGAGATGTAAAATTAAATAAAATAGGAGGGAGTAAAAAGTAGAAAAATTTAACGTTTTCAACCAGTGAGGCAAAGTTTTGTCTTTATACATTCATATTTTTAAAATTCTAATTAAATTTCATTTTTAAGTTTTTAGGAATTGAGTAGAGCTATAATTTTCAACAAAATTTCAAAAGAATTTGGAAAAGAATTTTAAAGAAAAAATGGTTTATAGTAATTGGTATAAAAGTTGTTGTGTACAACATTTTTTTTTGAGTTTTAAGTTTTTTAAATAACTAGGGTAGATCCATCTTAAATCCATATCTATCATGTGTTGAGAGGATCAAATCTCTCAAGGTGAAAATATTTTCTCAAGTTTCTCACTCTAAATCCATATCTATCATGTGTTGAGAGGATCAAATCTCTCTCAGTGCATGATAAATCCAGAGAGTTAAGATGGATCTACGTTGGTTTCAGTCACGAGAAACAATGTCATATTTTAGATCATCATCAATAATCCAATCCAATACCTCTAGATGATCCACCTCAATATGAAGATGAAGATGAATATTTTATGAATGTGCAAAGAAATTCTAAGCAATATGAGTGAGAGATAATTTCAAGTTTGTATAAGAATAAATTTGTAAATGCTAATGAATTTGACATGATTGGATTGAGTGACAATAATGTTATCGAAAAGTGGAGCTCTAACTTTGTGAATGAAGACACATCAAATTGTGCAATAAACTTCATATACCAAATGTGAAAAGTGAATGAAATTGTTACTAAACAATTATTCATTTGAAAGTTTAGTGGAAAAACATAAAATGACATAAAATTCTTGAACATTATAGAAGAGGTGGTCACAATTTTTTTTTGCTTATGATTATCCAAAGCACTATTAATACTAAAAACTCCTACATGATTAACACTATTAAACATACCTCTAATTAATTTTCTTTCTAATAATAGCCCCTTGCTTCTTTTGGCCTTATTAGTGTTGGGACAAAACACTATGCACTTCCCATAACAATAAGAAACACAACCAATTTACAAGGGTCACATTTGATTACCTTACTAAAGGAGGAGAGGAGATCTGGACTTCTAGCTTCAGAAATTGCAGGACGTCTCTCAAGGCCGGCCCAATAGATATACAGTACTCTCGGGCTCGCACAGGGAGCTAAGAGGGCGCCTCGTTCGAGTTTTGATGACGTAATAAAGCTCTTTTCCACGCACATGGTATTCGCTCCAAGGATATACAGATTCATATATTCATTACCAACCCTAAAAATAAATTAGATTAATTTAAATTTTATGCCATTCATAACAATTCGATTAATCCGATTGGCATCAACATCAATTCGTACATTTGTGAAGGAAGCTTGTCAGACATCTTCTGTCATAATCGATTTGTACATTTGTCAGACATCTTCTGTCACAATCAAGTTTCGCAGCAGAATCTTTGTAACTTTAGTTAGCTTCGAGTGCGCTTTTCACCACATTGTTATTCAGTGGGGTAAAGGTTCATTGAATTTTCAATTCATTATTTCATTATTTTCTCTAAAACATGGTTAGCAATAACCAGTGGTGCGCATTATTCAATGTTGTTACATGTGGTATATATATTATTGAATATATTTCAGATATCCCAGTGTATATATCAAGGTGATTTGAATATATCTCATATATTTCAGTGTATATATCAAGGTGATTTGAGCAAGTTGATTATAGTTTAATTAAGTAACATTTTTATCTTTTATAAAAATGTTCACTCGAATTCAGTATTAAATTAAAGTTTTAGTTAGAGACATTCCAACCAGCAATGAAATTAATCAATCTGCAGTAGGGATGGAATTTTATAAAAATGTTCACTCGAATTCGGTATTAGATTAAAGTTTTAGTTAGAGACATTCCAACCAGCAATGAAATTCATCAATCTGCAGTAGAGATGGAATTTAATTAGTAAATTAAATATAATTAAAAATTATTAATAATAATGGTGGAAAATTTGCATGATTAAAAATTCTTTATAATTATCAACATTTTATTTAAATCTATAAAAACAAATAACTAAATTATAAAACCATCAAATTTAACAAGTTGTTTAATTTTGAAATTCATACCCTAATAAAAAATTTCTACAATATATGAGCCAACATGATCCAATTCTAAGAAATGGGATGAAGTGTAAGTCGACAATAGATCACGGATTCGCCTCCATATCTTTAGTTTATATTATGGGGAATAGTCTCCTTTCTATTAAAAAATGTGCAACTCTTATCATGCTTTTACTAAGTACTTGTATCTAAAGAATATGCGAGGACCCAGGACTAATGTACATCCAAGATTTTCTGATTATGTAAAATATGCAAGGACTAATGTACATACAAGATTTTCTGCTTATATAGTTGGGGCCAGCGAGGAGGATGCTTTGAAAAGTTGAGGGTGATAAAGAGGTCCTATGGTTTTTGTGAATGTAACTTAGAATTTGCATATTTAGTATATTAACATTAATAGGTACTATGATAATGTAAATTTGTAAATATTAGTTATGGATATATAATAAGTGCATCCTGATTTTGTAAAACAAGTTTTGAAGGCTTAAGAATGCACTATGGACATTGCAATTTTGCAAAATAAATTATCAGGCCTAAGGCTCCACATTAGGAAGATGCGTTAACATGTCTCTCAAATCCCAAATCTTCAATATATTGTAAATATGAAGATAAATGGATTTAATTGTTTTATGATAAGAAAGAGGAATATATAGAAAGAAAGTATTTCTTTAAAACAATAATTACAAAGAAAGTGCTTATTGGGAATGAATGCCAACTCATAGGCATGATTACCTCTTTGACCCACTCATATTGATGTTCATTCTCCTCCACATACTACATTTTGATATTAAAAGGGGTGGCATACATCAACTTAGGGGCAAAATAAGGTGTGCAAGCTATCAATTAAGTGAGGCCAATATTTTAAATGTTTGTACAAAATATAAATTTACTTTTCTAATGGGATGGTAGAGGAAGATGAAATTATTGAAATCTAGTTGTTTTATGTATTAGAGTTTTTAGGTTAATTGGTCTCATTGATATGACGATGTTTTTATTATTGAAATATTAAGTTTTTATAGTTTTTACCTTGTTATAGCAAGTAGGTTAGATATGGAAGTAACTATTTAATTTCAACTATTTCTAAGAGATAGGTTTGTATTTGATAACTATTATAAATTGTGAGTGAGCTAGTTTTTCCTTTTTATACCCATATCTATACTTGTATTTGATAACTATTATAAATTGTGAGTGAGCTAGTTTTTCTTTTTTTACTTTTCATACCCATACCTAAACTCATGGATGACATTCAAGTAGGCATGTCTTTGTTTGGGTAGTGAATTTATATTCTACCAATTATCTCTACAATAATTTTCTTTAATATGACTTGCTATTAACGTTTCCTTTATTTTAATGGAACCAAGATTACTCTCATGCTTAGTTTTTGAATGTTACTAATAATTCACATGCATTACATGGTTATTAATAATTCACATGTATGACATGGTTCATAGTTTACTTCCATTAAATTAATGGAATTTGCATGAGAATATATTGGTTTGCATTTCACTTAATTGTGGTTGATAATATTGGAATGCATCGAATATTCAAGAAACTTGTAAAAACTGATATATTTTTTGGTTACTTCAAAAGTATTTACACTATGTTTGGGAGTATTTCATGAGATTTGGGTTACATGGTCATTCATGTTGATATTTTGATGTAACTACGGAAGATATTCTTTTGTATTTATATTGGTCAAACCTTGAGAAGGTTATTGTAATCTTGTTGTATAAATCAGCTCAAAAGAAATTATTATTTTATTGTTATTATTATTGTAAAAGTAAAAAAAAACCCTCTTAGGGTTGCATCCTTTTGGGAGTCAATTATGTGTATAAATAGAAGCCGAGTTCCTCTCATTTGTACACACACGCAACTCGCCTTCTCTTATGTATTTGGAGCATAGTAAGGAAGGTCTAGTGCAGGAGGTCTTGGTCTCTTGGTCTTGGTCTATTTGTGGAGAGCTATAATGCGACATTGTACTGGTTGAAGGAATCTATACTAAAGAATTGGTTGTTGGGTTTTCTCCCCCACAAGGGTTTCCCAGGATATAT